>CBVK0100370280.1:428-30371 GCA_900067695.1 Picea abies
TCCTTGGGTTGTGTAGGTTATGGGGAACAGAGTGGAACCTGGGTTTGGGGATATTTTTTGTGGAGAGTGGATAGCCAGAGGGTCAGATCTCCTTGTGGAATCATATCTTCAACTCGGGGGTGGCTTGTTGTTGAGAGGAAATGAACAACAATTCCTATGGATGAGAGGTTCATCCTTCGTATGCATCCAATTGGTTATTATGCATACATATAAGTTATTTGTTATGTTATTATGTTCATTCTGTTGTGCAAATTGTTTCTATGAATGTTGTGTGTTTGTTGTTTGCTTGAGCAGTTGCAATCACGTTTTTAATATATGTTGTTAGGTGCATTTAGAACTCTAGTATCAATCAAATGGTTAAATTTGGGTGTGATATGTAGTTGGTAAGCTACAAAAAATTTAATTAAGTAGAAAATATTAATATTCATGAGTATTTTGCATGTAATGTTATTCAGTTGGAGGTTGTGTATGTTACAAGTTTCCTAGCAAGGCTTGGTTTCATCGGATTGAGAAAATGTTGCAACCATATTTGTGGTCTAAGTATGGTGGGTCTTGGGGTCTTCCAATGGTTCTTTAGGATGTCTGCATCATGCCCATGGATGAGGGAGGTCTTGGTTTGATAGTTGTGGTGACTTAGAGGAGAATTATTGCAAGTAAATGGGTGGTTCATTGTTTGGACTGTTCTTCTTTGTGGAAGGTTTCCTTGAGACATAGATGGTTAATATCACAACATATTTGAAAGATTTAGGGGGGATTTGGTTTTTGTAATAGTATTTCAGCATCCCCACAATTTTATATAGTGGGCACTTTTATCTTCAAGAATAGTTGGTCTACTTGATGGAAGGTGGTGGGGTTAGTCCAGTCACAGATGATTGGCAGTCGGACTAGGTGGGATTTGTGCAGATGACCAATATGCAACTAAAGGATTCATGATACCTATATTGTTGATCTTCCATGTTTTCATGTGTGGCAATTGGGAAAGAAAGGTATCTTTCTTTAGAAGGACTTTCAAGATGTAGAAGAATGTTCTTGGAAAGATTGACGAGCTTTGACGTGTGAGTATGTCATATTCTCCATTGATCAACCCACCATCATGAAGGTTTTCATCTTCATTCCACAAGGGGATGTATTCAAAATGAACATTGATATGTCGAGACCTATATGGTGTGATTAGGAGTGGAATTTTGGGTGTACATTGTTTCAGTATGACTCTCATAAGTTGTGCTCCATTTCGCATCAATGATGTGATCTTGGTCCTATTCTCAATGAACAATGGGTATCCTTTGATGTTGAGGGCCAATGGAATCATAGGTTGCACAATGTTTGGTTAGTGCAGGTGTCCTATAAGGTCTGTGTATTTTCATGGTTAGTCTTTTATTAGGGCCTTTCTTCTAAGGATTGGTTGTCAAAAAGTGGTCTATTAAATGGTCTTTTCCCTACATGTCATCATTTTGAAACAGTGAAACATATGTTATGGGACTACCTGTTTTCAAGGAGTAGTTGGAAGCATGTACAAACTCACTTGGTAGCAATTTTTCAAGGACAATACATTGGAATGCAACCCTGCTTGTTGACTCTACGGATTTAGTTCATTCTTCTCTTAGCAACGTTTGACACTATTTAAGAATTTTTTATTTGTCCTATAGAGAGTTTGGTGCAAGTGTCTCTTTGAGAATGGGGTTTTGTCTTTGTCATATGTGGAGAGTGGATGTATGCACACAAATTTTGCAAATTGTTTTTGTTCTTATACAAGATGCCAAATTGTTGGAACTTGCTTCCTATTTGGATTTTATTTATGTACTAGTTTCTTTGAAGAAGATGATGTAAATTCCATTGTATATACCCTTCCATGTTTTCTTTTTGTTTGATGTAAATATTTTTATGTGAATATAATAAGTATTTTTACAAAAAAAAAAGACACATTGTTTGGACTCCAAGACCTTATATAGAAATCCAACATATAATACCAAGACCGACTTTGTTCCCAAGTAAAACTTTGACCATGTACTTCAAAATAATTCACTCTTGCTTATGAATAAATAGAGAGATATGTGAAAGGATTCTTGTAACACCAAAAAGACATTTATTGAAAACCAAAACACACTAAAACTTCAAAAGGAATAACTAAATCAAACTCAAACCTTAGACCTATTACTTTTTCTTTAGAAAATCACAAATAACACACCAAACTTATGAAAATAAACCTATCCTAACTAGCGGGATCGTGATTAAGCAACATAATAAAAAATCTAGTGAAGCCAACAATGTAACCAGTTAATCCTACAACACCATTCATCATAATCAAACCTCTAATGTAACCTTTCATGCAATTGATCTATTGTACAAAATGTCTTCATGTGCTCAAAACCTAGAGAAGGTTGCAACTCAAAACATCATGGTTGCTAGTTTGTGGGAAGAAAATATAAAAGCCAAGACTTTTATGAACTATCCTCCAAAATACCTTTTCCACCCACAATTCAACATTATCATCTTAAAAATTGACATCAAAGCAATGATTAGATTGAGTTTAATCATGGGAATGAAGTTGCAGTGAGGGATAGTTACCAAATTAGTATACTCTTCATGTTGTTCTAAAAATTCAATGGCTAAAATAAAGTTTTGTTCTTCATGCTACAACGATATTTCTACAGGGTGATCTTATTGAATTAACATCTTCATAAGAAAGGGAAATGGATTTCTCATGTTTATTAAGATCTTCATGACTAATTGTTTGAACCTCCTCTTCAAATGTGAAACCAATGTTGAGAAGAGTTAATAAAGCAGGGTGTAAACTTGATTCTTCCTCCTCATGATCAGTGTCATAAATAGGATCATCAAGGTTCATATCATAAAAAACATGAGGTTCACAACCTCACTCATATTCCTCCTCTTACACATCATAATATATACAATGAAAGGGAGGAATATCATCATTGATTTCCCAAGCCTAATGGACTCCCCCATCCAAAGCATATTCAATTAATTCTCTTTCAAAAAAAGGGAAGAAGAGAGCATACCAATACCATAATTCTCATCATCTAAATTATTTCTCAATGAAGAATATTTTGAGGACTTAAAGGATATTATAAATTCGGAACGATCTTCAAAACAATCAACACACTCATCAAAATGCTCCCAATAATATCTAAATTCATCTTGAAAAATGCATAATGAATTAATAGTACCTAAGGGTACCCTATATTATACCAGGCCTTAACATCACATTGTAAGGCATGTTACCCCCCATGCCTAGGGGTAACTGGAGGAGATCATGTCTTGAGGCCCACAATGGAGAACATGATATACACCATGATCATGATCAACATGTCCATAGATGCCAGCCCAACAACCCCCTTGATTTTCCTCCCATCACAAATCAACCAAGGCTCGTCACATTCAAGCAATCCAGGGTATGGGGCATGGTAAGCCAACATCACCATGAGGTATGTTTAATCATTTTTTCATGCAAGGTTTTGTGTTCAATTTATTGGGCATGTGGACAATGATCATTGGTTGAAGTTGGATAGTGGATCACTTGCTTGAGAAATTGTATTGGTTGCCTTGTTTAACCTTGGTAGTCAGCTTCTATGCCCTAGTCTTGTGTTGTCATTGACTAGGGAAAAGGGGTAATATTGGGAGGCCCTCCCAAGGGTAAAATTCCACTCCATACCATACTTAACATTTTCCATCATAAAACCTTTCACATATCCTAAAATTTGGTTATGGTCCATACTCTCATGAGAAAGGGGTTGGCGGCTCGGAGGTAGATTGTAGCTGCTATAAAAGAATAAGAAATTGATGATAAAAATAAAGTGAACATAGAAAATAAGGACCACCAAAATCTGGTCCAACTTGATCTCTACTCATTCAGTGCTCACCCCAGGTCCCAAAAAATTAATGTTAAATCTTGGAAACCCATAAAGGGAGACCCTCAAAGAAAATTATAAATGAAAGAAGGGAATGGAAAGATGGCTAATGAAGGGGTTTGGGAAAAGGTGGCACAAAAATATTGGGTAATTCAAGAGCAAGCGCACCCTCAACAAAAGCACTTATAGAGATCGACACCATAATCCATGAAGGAAGCCTTAAACCATAACATTTTCACACTTACTCTTGATGGGTTATTACTTTCCCTTGTCACTATCGGGACCTATCCCTCTACCTAGGTTATTTTTTTCTTTTCTAGGTGGCACACCCAATAGAGTTGGATGAAGGCCCTCCCATGATTAAACTTGGTAACCTTCACAAGGTCTTAGGCTTGGGTGATACTTGAAGGGGATACTGGGGTGAATTGTTTGCAAGGATTTTATCTTAGGAATCAACTTAATTTGCATGATTTAGGGACTAACGTTTCTTATGAACATTGGTTTATGTTTCCTTATATTCTTCTTTGTTTTTAATGGCCCTGGCATGGTTCTTTGAGGGACATCTTGGGTTGTGCTTGGATGTTGTTCCTTATTGCAGGACTTTTCCATATGTGATGGAGAGCAATGAGTCATCCAATGACTCAACACCCTCAGATAGTGGCTCTCATACCATTGAAACCTTGGATGATGGACATATGGGATTGGTTTTGAGCAGGCTAGTCATATGCCACATACATGGGCAGAAATCCCACAGGCTAGGCAGAGCACCCCATAGCTATTGTGCATAGAGGATGGAGGAAGTTTCCTTTGGAAGCACCTTGACATCACTTGAGGATGATATTTCTCCCCTCTTGCACTTGGACATAGCCTTTGGAGGCCTATGATGTCTCCCTATATCCCTTGACATCACCTTGAAGGCTAGGGTTTGATGGATGGTGTGGTTCCAAAGGTGGTTTCACTTTAGGAGACACATGGCATGGCACCTTTGCACATTGGAGCATGACACATGGAATTTGGAGGTCCGACGTTTTCCTTTGGAGGAAAGATGGCACCCTCTCCTAGCATGATGTCATCCTTTTAGCACATGATGTCACCCTTTTTAGGTTTTTATTATGTATTTACATACTTTGGCATATTATTAGAGGAAAATTAAGGGATTGACCTTACTTACTTTATGTTGTTGACAAATTATGTGGACAAATTGGTTAAGGTGGCCTCATATAAATATCCCACCTTCTCATTTCATTTTATCATCATCATCTTTTGCCATTTGTGAGAACAAGTCTGCAATTTTTGCCCACTTTGGGATATCTTGATCTTCTACACTAATGCATTATGCTTTGACGATTAAGTTGTGGATGCTTTCCTAATTTTGGAAGAGGAATTTCTGCAATTAGGGTTTTATGTCTTGGTGTCTTGGCTAAAGTAAGTTAATTTTCTGCAAATTATCTTTATGTTGGTATGTTCATGGTTAATCTTGCTACTTTATGCTAGTTCATGGTTAATATTTCTACTTTATGCTAGGCGTCTTTCTTGGTAAAACCCTAAGAGAGGAGCATAAGTGCTTCACCTCTCACAAGGTTATTCTTGTTCAAAATTGGTGAAGTTTCATTTTTAGGATTAGCATCATAAATCCCTAAAGTGATAGAACTTTAGGATTTTATCCCTAGACACTTTATTTTGTCCTAGTTGAAGCATTAAGAAGAGAGAAAAGGTTGCTAGAGCCAAAAAGTGTTTGCACTCTAGCAATGCTTCTCCTTAATATTTAAACCCTAAGGCGCTAACACCTTAGAGTTTACACCCTACCTCTTAGTCTCTACTAGTTCAATCTTCAAGCATTTTTGTATTTGTTGTTATAAAGACTCCATATCCCTCATAGACATTGATTTTACAACTCTCTTGTGGTGAAATTGATAAACAAACACTCTCTTTCAATTCTCTCAAGTTCTCTACTGACATTGCTAACACTAACACTTACTAATTTGTTAGTAAACTTGTTATTGTTGCAAAATTTTGCTACAACCACTTGATAACTCTTTAATTTGTTGCATACACTCATTTATTGGTGGCTTAACTCATTCATAAATTTTATCTAACAATTGGGTATTAATCTAGTGAATTTATGCTATGTTTTCCTTGTCAATTTTTGCATTTATGAAGCATAATTGTTGCTACTGTTATAATTTATTCATTGTTGTTGTACTTGTTATCCCCACAAGTCCTAGACATGGAGTACCGAGATCCAAACGAATTGAGCATGGCCCTGGAGGGCCCCTGTTTTAATCAGTGCAGTCCACTTATCAACACCAATGGTATCCATCCCACCATCCTGGTCCTGAAGTATCGGTTGGTCTTTCTCCATGAGGTAATGAGTCTGGGTATCATGGTATGTATCACTTTGATTTTTGAAGCACTTGAATATGTTGTATTGAATCCTTCTTCATTTCATGATGTTTGCTTGGAAATTATGCCATTTGCCTCGTTTATACCTAGAAGGGTAACACGATACCCTAGTAAGTTGGTTTCCCTTTAGGATGGGTTGCTACTAGGTGGGTCTGTGAAAAGTCATTGTTTGTTCCCTCCATACTTACCACTTTCCATATTTATTCCTTCCATCTCCCCTATCCTTGTTTGTACATTGAGATTGGCTACACTAGGAAGGGTTGTACCTTACCTTGTGGGAAGAAGGGATTAAAGGCCCAGAGGGTAAAAGTAGCCGGCAAGAGTAAAAATCTAATGTTGAAACCTTTGAAATGCTTCACCCAGGGAACCTTGAGAAAGAAGCAAAAATATTCTCAGTAAGAAAATGGGACCCATAAGATACATAAACACTCAAGGTACTAGTTGATGGATAGGAGGTCTCATCACGAGCCGACCTATTATGACCATGGACATGTAGTGGTATGACACTACTACCTATCTATTCACCAAACCAGGGTAGTGTCTCTTGGTGGCATAGCCAAGAGAAAGGGGGTCTCATCACGAGATAACCTTCTCATTTCCATGAAATTTTTGTGGATAACGTTGTCACCTCTATTCATCAAGTCAGAACATTGGCCCTCAACTATTCCCTTGAAGAACAAAAGAAAAATATCAAAAGAAATAAATCTAAGAATAAAAGGAAATGAATGGTCTAGGAAACAATTGCATTTATGACAAGGTGCCATTCACTCTATACAAAGGAACCCAAAGGTAAGACTTTACATTTCCATGTTATTACATGCACCCCATGCCCAAACACTTACCCATACCACCTCATACATTTACATGACTTGGATTAGATCCCACCTGGGAAGCACCCCAAACTTAAGAGAGTTCATCCCAATAGGACACCCTGAGACCTTCTCCAAACCTAACTTTTCAAATTGCATAACTTCTTTGAGCATTTGTTTGGGTTAAAGGGGGTTTAATGCACATGTTTGGGTAATTTAATTATTGGATGTGATTTACATGCTATGATCCATGTGACTTATGAACCCCTGGAGGGCGTACTTAGTGTTGTTGCAGGACCTTTCCCAGTGGACAAGTACACATGAGGGAATGATTAGCTCGAACCTTCATGGGGGCTTAAATCCCACAGATGGATGTTGCAACCCCAGCCAGGGGTAAGAAGAAATTGAATATTTGCACCAGGAAAAAGAAGTATGTTTCCTTTGGAGGCACCCTAGTAGACCTAGACCCAGGGGGACCTTTCTCTTCCACATGGATTTTTTCTCTTGAGGTCCCTGGACATCACCATCATGAACCTATACATCATACAGAGCTAGGGTTTTTGTTTTGGAGGCATTTATGAGCCTGGTGGCACGTGTGGGCATCATCTGGGGCCTCTAGATGCCAAGCGCCCTACATTTTAGGCTCAACGTTCCACCTTTAGGCCTCAATGTCACCCTAGAAGGGCATGATGTCACACTAGAAGGGCATGATGTCACCCTTGGAGGCGTCTTTAAATGCTAATTAATTTTTGTTATGTCAAAATTGAATTTTAGTGTAAATTGGTTAGGTCGACCTTATTTTGACTTGAAAAGTAATTAAAGGTCAAAATTTTGTATAAATAAACATAAAGTTCTCTCATTTTTACATCACAACTCACCTCTCACAAGAGGGAGGACTGAAATTTTTTTCCCTAAAGGGGTTATTGGCTAAAATTACCAAGGAATACTTGCTTGGAGGCTATTTTGGATGCATTTTGGATCATTTCTTTGTGAAATTTTGGCAAATATAGGGTTTTGTGCTTGATTATTCTTGGTGAAGTAAGTAAATCTACAATTTTATTTTCATGATAAATGTCTATGGTATGATTACTTATTCATATGTAAGATTATGAAATTTCTTGCTTGAAACCCTAGGAGTAAGAAACATAAGGTACTTCTTTATTGCTCTTTATTTTGCTAGTTTTTCTTAAGAAGATGTTGTCTAGACAAACTTCTAGATCCCTAAAGTGCTAGCACTTTAGAATCTTTGTCTAGTTCTTATTGCATTAAATATTTTTCAAGATTCTAAAGATAGGAGAAATCACTAGGTCCTGGTAGTGCCTACACCCTAGTTTGAACCTTCTCTTTGAGGTTTGGTGCTTGAGAACTTAAGGTCCTACTTCTCAAGCTTCCACCTTGTTATCTTTTAGACAAGTATAATCATTGTTGTCTCTCCAAGTTAATGCATTGATATAATTGACTCCATAAACCCTAAAGGCACTAGTCTCTTGTCTCTCTTTTGTTGGAAGGTTGATCAAACTATTCTCTTAAGCTATTACGAATTAAATCTAACACTAATTTAGCCTAGATCGATAACTTTCTTGTTGTTGTTATAAATGTTTGCTATAGCTCTCTAGCTACAACAAAATTTCTGCATAATTGACTTTGAATGCTATCTAAACACTTCAAAAGTTGCTTATGACATTTGATTATCATTCTTCTTAGTAAATGTTATCTTTTCACAGTCTTTTCAAGAAATTCTAAAAAGCTTTTATTGTAGTTGTTACAATTTATTAATTTTTGTTGTAAACTTATTAACTGCTGCAATTTTATTAGCTAGCACTTATTTTCATTGTCCATTTTCTATTGAGGTGTTATTATCATATTTGTACTTGCAATTATTGTATATGCATGCCATATTGTCTTGTTTCAAGCAGGTACATGAAGCACTTCATTAACCTCATCTTTTAGACACGGACTTAGTGACTTTGGTGACCAGTGAGAGGGGGGAATATATCTTGACCATAACCCTAATTTTCCATCCCTTTAGGTTACCGAGGATGCCTCCCCTGGGGTAGACCCTACCTATCCCTAAAAAGTGGGGATTTCCTATTAAGGTGACAGTGATAGGATATCATGTTCGTTAGGAAAATCTCCCTTACTTTCCTTGGGATTTGGGCAAGTACAGATTGTGTGATAACAATACTAATGTTCATTGTTGCAAAATCATAACATCCATAAAAACTTTTATTTGTCTAGTTTCTTCAAGAGGTATTTCTTGCATGTTTGAACTTGGAAATCACTACATACATGCTATAAAGTGTTCTTGTTCTTGGCAGGTACTGAAACAACTTCATTTCTCTTTTACCATCAAGACCTAGACCAATATTTAGGTGATCAAGAGAGGGTGTTGTATGATTGGATATTTTACTTTCCACTCTAATCCCTTGAGGTAACCTGGGAATCCTTCCTGGTGATGGACCTCCTCCATAACTAAAATGAGGGAATTTCTTACTAAGGTGATAGTGGTAAGATCTTCCATAGTTACACAAGATTTGGGGACTTGTGGTGGGGATTTGCATTAGTAGAAATCCTACGATAACATTTTGGCACCGTTTTCGGGGAGGACTGAGTCATTCTCTTCAATGACACATCCTTTGGTAAAATTTATCTTGAAGTCCATATTCCTCAAGTTTACCTAACGACTCCACTGAGGGTGATTCCCTCAATTTCCTTTGATGATATAAGGTTTATCATCTAGTGACTCCACTGATGATGACCCGTACTAGATGACATTACAATCTAAAAGCCATGCCCCCCCAAAGTGCGTGTCTGAAAACATTTTCGGCCCTTGAACATGAGTAAAATCTGTGGTTTTCCCCATGATATGCCTAAGGATGCTAACTCATGGTTTTCTAAATTATATGGTAGTGATGATACCAAGGTTGATTTTCACTTAAGAATATTCTATAATGAGTATGGTCTCTGTTGTTCCTGGATATTTAGTAACAATGTCAAGGCATCTTGAAACCTACTTTTGATTGCAAACTGACCCTTCTAGTGAAAGAGGGCTCTCTCAAAGACAAAAAGATATTGATTGCCTAGTGTCACTAGACATCAACTTCCTTTGTTAAACTCAAGTGTCAGACTTAAAAGATAAACAAAAGGATAGATAAGGTAGGAAAGATTTAGGATTAAATGACAGGTGACAGAGAATAAAGAATTGCAATCCTATAAGACCATAGGCCTAATCCATTGGCATAGTCTCATTCATTAGAGCACAAAAAGTTGAATATGTAAGATGGAAGAAAAGAAGAAGACACTTAAATCTCAAATAACATAGAGGGAAAAGACAATCTCTACAAATCTAAGATGAAGAATAAACAATTTGTTGGGCATCTTAAACAATGAATTCAACAAAGGAAATCAAGTGCATGTAACAAAATGTATCAGGGTTATGGATAATGATGTAGGGATAAAAGTGAACACTTCACCTCTATCTCACAAGGCATAATAATAAAGACTCGGGTCTAGTCAATGCTCACAGTATACATATGGAAATCTGTAGGCTTTGGATGATTCCTTTATAATTTGCAACAGTGGAGGTTGTACCAAATTGTTACACTTCTAACCCAAATATATAAATATTACAACAAAAATATAAAGAAAGAAATAGTTATGGCATTTAGGGAAGCTTAATACAGGAAAAGAAAGAAGAAGAAGGCTCTAATTTGAATAATCAATGAATCCAATACATTACTCATCGATATCTTAGAAAATTACAAATGCCCTACTGGCTTCATACAAAAACACAGCCTATAGCTACCATAAAATTCCTAGCGTGCCAGGTCTAGTTTGCACGATAACGTGCCTCTAGTTTTTTCCGAAAATCCTCCTCCCCCTAAAATCTTCCACTTGTGCTCCTTTTATAAGCATTTTGAGTTAGTTTGTCTTCCTTATCTTTGACTTCAAATCTCCTCAATCCAAATCTTTAAACTTCAAATCTTCCATATCCAATCTACAATCCAAACAAGAAAATCTTTAAAACAATTATGATTTTATTAAAATTAATTAAAATCAAAACTATTTTTGAAACTAAATAAAGATAAAATATAGTAAAATATAATCATAATTAAACTAAATCTAATTAAAAAAATAAAACTAAATCTAATAAATTGAAAGCTAACTAAAAACTAAACTTCAAACAAAAATTAATTAAAACTAAAATAATTAAATTAAATTATAAAGAAAAACTAAATAAAATCTAATGTATAAACTAAATTCTAATATAATAATAAAAATAAAACTCGAAATTGTAACTAACTTTGAATATTAAAATTAAACTAAAATTAAAACTAAATTCCAAGTTAAAATGTTAAAATGTATTTGAAGTAAATATAAAAGTAACTAAAACTAAGTAAAAGGAATTAAGAATTAAACTACAATCAAAATAAATGATCTTGCAACCATTTCACAAGAGACTTGGATTTTTAGTAATTGGTTTAATTTCTATACTTAGCATTCTATAAGGGATTAGACTATCACACTTTTAGCAATTGGTTTAATTTCTACACATAAATATAGATGATTTTAGGGGTTAAATTTCACAATGGATTAATTTTTAATAGTTTTTTCCAAAAAGAAATTCACAATTTTTTATTTAAAAAAAAAATTAGAATAAAATTATTTTACTTTAAAAAAGTCAAAATTTTATAGAAATTCCTGAGCAGGTCTAATGGTTAAGAACATGTGTTTCCTCTTAAAAGGTCACATGTTCAAATTATTATAAAATTTGAATATTTTTACAAAATATGGACAAACATTTTATATTTTGCATATTGAGAACTAATAAGATTAACCCATATTTCTAGACTTTAATATAAATTTCTATGGCTTTTATATTTAGCAAAATATAAAAAATGTAAAGGGCTACCCACCTCATAAGAAAACATAGAACCTATCTAAACAAAAGAGAATTTTTACATCTTTATCTCTAGGAGATCTGGATGACTATCTCTAAGCCAACATATCTGGAAAGGGTTGAAAAATACAAATACATGAGACAATGCATCGGAAAGAAAAAAGGCCAAAACAAGAGGTGCCCAGAACTGATAGACAAAAAACAGCTAAAAAAAATAACACTTAAAAGAGGTCTAATTAGAAGAGTTATAAGTGAAGGATGGAACCTTCATTTCCATCTTCTCTTCCACTTTAAGCTAATCTTTCCCATTGACTTCTAAAAACCAGTTTTAATAATCTGTCAACATCTTTGTTCTCCTTAAAATTATAGTTGAGATGATAAAACTCTAAAATTTAATATAAATTTATATCCTTAAAATTATCATGGATTAATAAAACTCCAGTCTTAAACCTGACATGTTGTTTCTTCAATTTCTTCTTGTTATTTTTATTGGCACGCCCTGAAATATTCATTTTCACTAGGTTCTGAATTTAATCCTCTCTATGATCTGGATAATCTCAATCATACGTGGCAGCAATAAACTTTCAAATAGTAAGTAATTTTACCACTGCCTTCGCAAATGATTTACCAAGGATTGTTTCGTTTTGACATTTAAAACTTTCTCCTGAAACGTGTGAAAGAAATCGGTGAAATGTGTTATGAACTTGTAGGATAATTTCAGGAATGTTCTGGTAACGCCTTTCACTCGTGACCGCGTGATACCATACTGAAATTCTTATGCTCTGATCTTCTCTTTGTATCTGGAAAGTCAATCTCTGCAATCTCGTGAATATATATCACACAATGATCTCGTGGATCTGATGTAAACATTTTCTTGATCTTATGTTAAATATCATAGATCCGTAAATTTATATCGCAACAAAAAAAACCATTTCGTATAATAGTTAGCCAACTCTATTAATAAATAGGTGAACAACAATTAATAAATTTGCTAATTCAACATATTGGCAATATTTACACGTGGAAGCAGAAACTGATCACAACTTAAAAGAAATGTGTCAAAAGTAAAGGTTTCAAAAACTAAAATTTGGGATTTCATGTAAAGTCTTGGAATTTTGGGTTTCTAAATTATTTTAAAATTTTCATGTAACATTCAACCTTCCTTTTTCTTTTTCAAAATATTTCATTTTACTTTATAAGAAAATGAATAATTGTGTGGTTTTAAAACAAAGGTCTTTCATTTATGTTCAAAGTTTAATATCCAAAGTATAAAAAAGGAGATTCCAATCACTTATAAATTTTATATGAGTGGTATCCTCATTTTGTGGGATAACTAAGGAGATTATGTCTCGAGGTTCTCACGTTGTAGATATGGAGTGTGCTAAGAGTCTGTATGACTAGAAGTATAATTTTGCACATATGAAGACCCTTCTCACCACCACACAGGTCATGATTTTCAGGATGCCATCAACTAGCTTCCGGAAAACAATGGGTCTTTCTCCATGAGGTACAAGTCGGGTATTATGGCTAGTGTCATTTCAATATTTGAGGCATTTGAGTATGTTGTATCTTATACTACTTTAGTTTCCATGACATATGTTGGACATTATGCATTTTTCCCTGCTTCTCCCTAGTGGTTGACATTGTGCCCTCATAAGTGATGTTCTTCGGGGATGGGTTTGCTACTAGGAACTCCCTTGAAGAGCCATCGTACCGTTCCCGACCATACTTACCACTTTCCATCACTATTAACCCCCCCATTTCCTTATCTCTTGGGATTTTAGGGTGTATTGACTCAAGAAGGGGTTGTCCCTCATTCTATGGGAAGAAGGGGTTGAAGGCCTAGAGGGATTGTTGTTGGGTAAAAGATAAAATCCTATTTATAAACCTTCTAGATGTTTCGCTTGGGGATCACCTAAGAAAACAATGAAACACTTATCTTAGAGAAAAGGGGAACCCACAGGAAACATGATTATGAATGCTTAAAAGGTTAGTTGGAGGATAGGAGGTCTCATCACAATTCGGCCTATCATATTCATGGATATCTAGTGGTATGACATTACCATCATTTGGTCACCAAGCCAAGGTAATGGCTCTCAGTTGCATGGCTGAGAGAAAGGGGGTCTCATCACGAGCCAACCTTCTAATTTTTGCTAGGTATTTGTGGGTGATATTGTCATTATCTAGACACCATGTCAAGGAAGTGGCCTTCAACTTTTCCTTAAATTATGAAAGAAACAAAGAATAGAAAAACGATGGGCTTGGAAAAAGTGCATTGCAAACAAAGGTACCACACACCCTCTACAAAGGCACCCATGAATGAGACACCACAACCCCTTGTATGTCATGAACCCCATGCCCATTGAGTCTTGACCCTTAACCACTTCACCCACTTTACATGGTTTAGAGAGGGATCTCTTGGAAACTCTCCTTGACCTAGGGAAAGATCTACCCAATAGGACACCTCATCAACCCTCCCATATCTAAGCTTGACAAGTCACATAATGTCTTTGAACACTTAATTATTTGATAGGGTAATCTTTGATGCACATGCTTAGGTGGCTCATTTATTGACTTGATTTACTTATCATGATATATTGACTTGAGATCCTTGGAGGGCATGCTTATGTATCTTTGCAAGACCTAGTTGGTGGACAATTTTGGAAGAACAAGCCTAGTTTGGGCTTCCTTGGGGCTATAAGCCCATGGGTTGGATGCCATAGGTCCACGTGCTAAATCACATAGACAAAGTTTTGGAGACCTAGAAGATGATGTGGAAGACCTAGCCCAACCCTCGCATGCCAAACAATTTTCCTAGGAGAGACAAAATGTCACCTTTTTAGGCTTGACGTCATCCTTGGGGGCTAAAGTTTGGTGGTAAGACATGGACAAGTGGATGTCTTGGTGAAAGAAGGTTTTGATCATAAGGAAGAGGACGTGGATTGAACATAAATGGCCTTTGGAGGTCTAGTCATGCTACTACAACTCCAACGACTTGGTCAAAGAGCTAAAATGTCCCCTAAAAGGAAGATGGTACATCCATTTTAGGGTTTTATTTGTGCAAAAGTGAAATTGGATTGAATTTTTAAATATTATATTTGTAAAGGGACAAGATTAGGGTTGTTGACCCCTAGTCTTGTGGTTTACCCTAATATTATGTGGAAAAACTATCTTAGTGACATTTTTTATAAATAAGAGATCATAAGATCTCATTTTAATCATCATAACTCTCCCATTTGGAGAGGTCTTTGGCATAAATTTTTGCTAACCTTGGAGGATTCTCTCTCTTTTGCATCTTGTTATGGTTTATTCTTGCTATTGATGGTGAAAAGTGATGTGCTATGCTTGGAGACTCTTTCTTATGCATGTGGATGGACTTAACTTGGAAGATTAGGGTTTGATCTAGTTTTTTTGTGGAATTGGTAAGGGGAAATCTGCATTTATTGTCTTTTTTCTTTCTTTTTTCCATAATTATTGTTGGTTAGAACCCTTGGTGGAGTATAAGGGCATACACCCTCCCCAAGGTTTTTCTTATTTGTTTAATAAAGGTCAATTTTCACAAGGTGTCTTGGAGAACTAAAAGAGTGTACACCCTCTAAGGTCACCTTGGTTTGTTTTGCAAAACCTAGGAAGTAAAAGGGCTTACACCCCTAGGGCTTTATGGTTCAAACATTTTAATCCAAGTTTCACTTCTCAAGGTCAAATATTTTTTAAGGTTGTGCCAAGAGAAATACAAGGGTGTACACCCTCTTGGCATCTTCTAGATTGACTTAGATACACTTGGGAATTACAAGGGTGTGCACCCCCAAGTGCTTAGACAATACATCTCTTTCATTGACACCATAAACCCAATGATAAGGCACTAATCAATTTTCAAGTTTTCATTGGAGATATAAAATCTTTGCATTGGTAAATGTCACAAGTTCACTTTTTGATGCTCTCTCATTTGGATTGTATACTTGATACTATGAGCATCCTTGCCTCTTTGAGGCGTTCTCTTTCTCCAAACAATTATTGTTTTTATATTAACCCTAACCTATAGCCATTAGGACTACACTAAACCTAGCCTACTAACCCTAAATAGCTCCTAAACTAACCCTAGACTAGGCCTAAAAATATGCCCTAACCTTATACTAACCTAGGCACACTTATTGAGCTAACTAGGAGTTGTTTTAATTGGATAAGTTTTCTTAAATAAGTCGTGGTTTGCTACAGCCATAAGGCTGGTAATTTCATTGTAGAAACCCAAACCTAAAGTCACTCATAACTTGTGTTTTCACTGTCAAAAGTTGATAAAATTTTGTCAATTTATTCTACTTGCTTTAATACAATTTTTGAGTGGTTTTCTTGCAAGTTTTAGTGGATGAATTCACTGTTGTCACAACAAGTTTTCTACATCCATAAGGCTGCAAAAAACTTCTACATACATCTTTTATGACAACCACAATTCATTGCTAAAGTCTCATGCTATAGATTGTGAAATTCTCTAGTGATTATCTACTTTGTTTCAAGCATATTTCATTTGAATTCGAGCAATATTTCATGAATCTTTAGTACTTGTTTTACTGCTGATATATATTGTCATTCATTGCTGAAAATTAGGGATAGAAATCCTAGCTTGTTGATCCAATTAGCATATTACATTGAAAAGTGGTTTTCCTTGTGTCTCGGGAAGGTACCAACTTCTCGAAAATTCATCCAAGGATTTGGAAACCTCAAAATCATTTAAGGCTCATATTAATCTTCCACTTTCTGTATAGAACATTGACCTTTATGGGCCTAACTCTTTCCATTTCCATTTTCATGCCCCATTCCCCCTAGGGTCACCGAGATCACCTCCCTACAGTGACTTAGTCACCCTTGAAGCGTGGGACCTATATCGAGGTGACATTAGGTATAGTGTCCCTCAATTGTTGCCACTTGGTGGTTGGGTCAGGATTTTCCCAACCTACAACTTGTGTGATAACTTTTTGGCATCGTTGCCAAGGAGTATTTTGAATTCTCTTTGTGCCCTAACGACACTTTGGCAATATTCCCTCCCAAAGCCTCTATCCCTTAGTTTTCTTGGCAACTCCATTGAAGAACATTCCCCTTCTCACTCTTGATAAGTTTCCCTTGAAGCTTGTCTGGTGACTCCACTCTCCACGAACCCACCTTTCCCTCTTTCCCCTTTTCCCTCCTTTAGTGAAACTTGATCTCACCTGGTGACTCCATTGAGGTGTCCTTTTGGTCAATGAAAATATGGCACCATGGGATGAACCCTCATCCATAACTTGTTATGACTCGAAGATGGAATTTTTACAGATGGAAAAGGAAAAGGTAGCTAATAAAGTTGCTAAGGAAATGATGAATCGCATAAAAGAGTTGTTTCCTACCCTTGAAAATGAAGAAGTGCTTCAAGAAGAGACATATGAAGAAAGTGACCAAGAATATATCGATGAATTTTCTCATGTTGAAGATCCAGATGATACATTTGACGACGAAGCACTCGAATATGCCCTTCCACCTGATGATGGTATCCATGCCACTACTCCTCCTGCACATGAAAACAAAGAGATGGTTGTTTTTGTTGATGGTCTTGGGAAAGAATCTTTACACATGGTTGACAATCATATAGAAACTTTCATACAGACTAGCAGATGCAGGTGGGACTTTGGTCATCTCTTTTTCAATAGAGACCCCATTTATTGTTGATGATTACAGCTTCATGAGACATACTCCAGATCGTACTCCTTTGGATCGAGTTGAGATAATCTGTGAGAACGCCTATGTGATAGGTGAGTTGTACTCCTCTAGACTGAGTTGAGATGACTTGTGTTGGTATCTTTTCGTGCTCCTCTGGACTGAGTTGATATGACTTGAAATGGTCTCCTATCGTACTCCTATGGAATTAGTTGAGTTGGCTTGAGATGGCTCTCCAGTTCGTATTCCTATGGATTTAGTTGATTTGATCTATTTGAGAGTGACGTCCCTTGTGGTTGAGAACATGTGGACTTGTCCCTAGTGGTAGAGCACTAGAGGATGTGTGTGAGACCCCTTGCTATATCGTCAAAGAGTAAGACTATTATAAAACCCTAATTTGTATTGTGAAGGGTACAAGTCGGCCCTACTGTGTAAAGACAATTAATATTATGTAAAACCATTAATTGTATTATTGAGTTGTACAAGTCGGCCCTATTGTGCCAATAGGAATTTCTATTCATTGAGTTAGGTCATGTATATATTAGATATATGCATCCCCATTTTGGGTCATATCTCATTCTCTCAACGCATTCACTTGGAGAGCTGAAATTTGGTGTGCACTTCTTAAGCACTATCTTTATTGGTCATAGAGAACCCTCTTATGTGTGCTAGGGTTTTGTCTTGAGGGCCACCTTTGTTGGCATCAATATTTTCGGTGGAGAGGGTTTCTTCTCTCGGAAATATAGCAAAGGGTCATTGGGTTTTTCCCTTGTTTGAGAAGGGTTTTCCCAGGATAACTTCTTGTGTCTTGTGCATGGTTATTCTTCTTGTGATCTTGGTTTACTGCAACAATTGTATTTTGTGTAGCTGCATTGTTTATGGTTCAATTTCATTCTAAATTGAAAATAAAATAAATGTGCTTGAGTAACCATTAAAAATTCAACATGGTATCGGAGAAGTGTTCCTGAAAGAGCCATTGCACAAGCTACTCCAGCACCTTTCCAAGCTAGTCGTCACCTTTCCAAGCTAGTCGTCACCTTCTTGCTGCGACTGCAAAAACGACCTTTACCCTTTTCCTTGTCAAGATATTTTTAACACTTTACTTTGAGATTTGGGACTAAATTCTTCACAGATAGGTATGGCCTAGTCCAACGCATCACCTACAACTTTCATATTGAAAATTGAAGAAGTTTGGATTTTCGGCCCTACAGTTTCTACAAATTTCGGTTTCTAGGATTTCTGCAGGTCGTTGGGTAATTTTGCAGCTCGTTGGGGTTTTTTTTACTCTCTAGGTCTTCTTGTCGGTAGTCACAAGTCCAACGAACCTTCTAGAGACTTCCTCTTGAAAAACGCTAGGGTTTCTAGCCTAGCCGTTAGGGTTTGTAAAGAATCTGCAAGCCATGAGGAACAAAACTTTGGTGGAAGATAGGCTTGATGGATCAAGCAACTTCAGCTCCTAGAATTCAATATTACACATCACTCTAGAAGAGAGTGACCTATTGAGATTGATAGAAGGAACTCTACTACCAACAACAACCGATGAAGAGAAGGCTCAATGGAAGACATGTGATGTCAAAGCTAGGAAGATAATCATCTACTCAGTAAGTGATCATCTACTACCTCGCATTTCTACCTTGAAGACAATTTATCTAATGTATGATGTGTTGAAGAAGATGTTTGAGAGAAACAACACTAACAAAGCTCTTACATTGAAACACCAACTTCAAAATATCAAGATGACGAAAGATGGCACCACTGCTACCTTCTTCATGAAGATTTCAGAGATCAGAGATTAGTTAGGTGTCGTTGGAGAAACCATAACATACAGAGATCTTTTCATGATTACTCTCAATACTCTTCCAAGTCATTGGGAACCATTCATTCAAAGTATCAGTGGAAGAGAATATTTACCTCAGTTTGATCGTTTATGGGTAGACTGCATTCAGGAGGACCAAAAGCAAGATTGAGCATGATTGTAGACTAAGGTAAGTTTTGTACTACATTCCTTATTTGATTTAATCATTACTTTTTAGTAGCTTTCATTTGATAATGAAGGGTATTATCCCTGGTATGGGAGAACTCATGACTTGGACCATTATCCCTGGTACAAGAGTCCAATTTTTTCTTGGTTGGTTATTATCCCTAGTACAGGAGGCCATTTTTTTTGTTATCCCTACAGGAGGCCATCTTGGTTATTATCCTAGTACGAGAGGCCATATTTATTATTTCATTATTGAAGGGCCATGATCCCTGGTACAGGAGCCCATATTTCTCCTTTCTTAGTAAAGTACTGTAGAGGCGGTAGAGAACTTGAGAAGGCATGGGATGTCTCCAGGATAGAAACACAGGAAAAGGATGATGTCACAATTTCCTTCGAGACATATTTTTGTCCTTTAGACTTCAGAGGGAGTCACTTGACTCAAAGGGAGTCAAACTATTTGAGCAGAAAGTAGAGCTAGCAAAATTTTTGGGGTACAGTGAATCTTCAGAGGCATACTGGATCTACATCCCTTGTCAAAGACAAATCAAGGTTAGCAGAGATGTCACCTTTGAGGAAGAGATAGCGTTCTGAAGATCTAGAGAATATCATATGGATATTGACAGCGAGAAGAAAGAAGAGACAATACTTTTTCCCTCTCCAGCAGTTCAGAGGGAGACAATTATTGATCCAGTTGATCGAGTTGATCCTGTACCTCTAGTTGATGTTTCCAGAGACATTGCAGTAGGACAAAGGAGGTCTGCATGGGTTCAAAAGAATCTGCAGGAGGTAGAGGGACATGCAACTCCTCATGGTATATTCTGAGAGAGCAAGAGACCACAAATATTTTCAATCTATGTTTCATCTATGAGCCACATCATTGATATCAATCCTTCTTGTCATGGAGAAGCAACATGTCAACAGGTTTGGAAAGATGCCATGACCGAAGAGTATTAGTCCATCATGAAGAATGATGTGTGGGATATTGTTCTGAGACCAAAAGGGAAGTCTGTAGTGACTTCCAAGTGGATCTATAAGATCAAACATGCAGATGATGGAAGTGTCGAGAAGTACAAAGTAATATTTGTGGCTAGAGGATTCTTTCAAGTGGAGGGAAAAGATTACGAGGAGACATTTTCTCATGTTTCTCGATACACTTCCATCCTTATGATTATTTCCCTTTCCGCATACATGGGTTGAAGACTACATCATATGGATGTGAAGACAACCTTTCTCAATGGAAATATTGGGGAATAAGTTTACATTGAGCATCCAGGTGGATTCGTGATACATGAGAAGGAGTATCATGTGTGCAGGTTGAAGAAAGCCTTGTATGGACTAAAGCAGGAAGCTCGTGCATGGTATGAGAAGATTTATGGATACTTGATGAGTTTGGGCTTCAGTAAGAGTGTTGTTAATCCCAACCTATACTACAACATTGTTGGTGACGAGTGCCTGATTTTGGTCCTATATGTTGATGACTTATTCCTCACCAGTTCAGAAAGCCTTATTGTTGAATGCAAGCATGCATTGGCTTCTGAATTCGAGATGAAGGACCTTGATATGATGCACTACTTCTTGGGACAAGAAATGTGGTAGAGGACTCATGAGATTCTCTCGAGTCAGAGGAAATACATAGTGGAGATATTGAAGAAATTTGGGATGAAAGACTACAAGCCCATGGCTACATCGATGGTGATGAATATGAACAAACTGAGCGAGACTTATTTCGTTTCAGGCGAGATTGATTCATATATTTATAGACAGTTGATTGGATCATTGATGGATCTGGTTAACACCAGACCTAATATATGCTATGTAGTGGGTGTAATCAGTCAGTTTATGAGTCAGTTGAGACAGACACACTAGATAGTAGTGAAGCATCTGTTGAGATATTTACGAGGCACTATTGTTTATGGACTGAGATATGCCTCCGGTGTAGACATGATATTGCAGGGATATGTCGATGCAGATTGGGCAAGGAGTGCAATGAACTTGAAGAGAACCTCTGGTTGTTGTTTCACTTTGGGATCTGCCATGGTTTCCTGGTGCAATAAGAAACAAACTTTTGTGGCTTTGAGTACCGCAGAAGCAAAGTATATTGCATTATGTGTGGAAGTTTGCGAAGTAGTGTGGCTTTGCAAGATCCTTGCAGACTTATTTGGACATGAGATGGATTCCACCGTTATCCATTGCGATAACCAGAGTTGTGTGAAGCTCTCAGAGAATCATGTGTTTCACGATAAATCGAAACACATCGAGATCAAATACCATTACATCAGAGATATGGTGCAGAGGAAAGCAGTACCTGTGCAATACCTTTATACACATGAGCAAGTTACATATGTCTTCACCAAACTGCTTGCCAAGATGAAGTTCGAGCAGTTACGTGAGAGACTTGGCCTAGTGGAGAATGCCTCCCTAGTTGAGAGGGAGTGTTGATGATTGCAGCTTCATGAGACATCCTCGAGATCGTACTCTTCTGGACTAAGTTGAGATGATATGTGAGAATTCCTATGTGATAGGTGATTTGTACTCCTCTGGACTGAGTTGAGATGATATGTGAGAATGCTTATGTGATAGGTGAGTCGTACTTCTCTAGAATGAGTTGAGATAACTTGTGTTGGTCTCTTGTCGTGCTCCTTTGGACTGAGTTGAGTTGACTTGAGATGGTCTCTTGTCATACTCCTATGTACTTAATTGAGTTGGCTTGAGATGGCTCTCCAGTTTGTACTCCTATGGATTTAGTTGAGTTTATATGTTTAAGAGTGACGTCCCTTGTGGTTGAGCACATGTGGACTTGTCCCTAGTGGCAGAGCACTAGAGGATGTGTGTGAGACCCCTTGCTATATTTTCAAAGAGTAAGACTATTGTAAAACCCTAATTTGTATTGTGAAGGGTACAAGTCGGCCCTACTGTGTAAAGACAATTAATATTATGTAAAAAGTTTAATTGTATTATTGAGGTATATAAGTCAGCCTTATTGTGCCAATAGACATGTTTATTCATTGATTTAGGTCATGTATATATTAGAGAGATACATCATCATTGTGGATCATATCTCATTCACTCAATGCATTCACTTGGAGAGATGAAATTTTGTGTGCACTTCTTAGGCGCTATCTTTCTTGTCCATAGAGCACCCTCTTGTGTGCGCCAGGGTTTTGTCTTGAGGGCCACCTTTGTTGGCATCAATATTTTCGGTGGAGAGGGTTTATTCTCTTGGAAATATAGCAAAGGGTTGTTGGGTTTTTCTCTTGTTTGAGAAGGGTTTTCCCAAGATAACTTCTTGTGTCTTGTGCATGGTTATTCTTCTTGTGATCTTGGTTTACTGCAACAATTTTATTTTGTGTAGTTGCATTGTTTATGGTTCAAGTTCATGCTAAATTGAAAATAAACTACATGTGCTTGCATAACCATTAAAAATTCAACATTTATGACATTGAGGGTACCCCTCAAGAAAAGGGGTTTGAGTTGTCATCTTTAGAAGACTATTTTTCATATGTAAATGGTTCATATGTTTCAAATCCTAGTGATGACATAATTAAAGATTTATTCGAGGACACTCAACCACTTTCATACTCAATTTTGGAGGAATATCAAGACGTGGCCACCTCAGAGCAATCAGAGGTTCATTCTTCAAAGCGGATGTATTTTCATCTTAGATATTTTCATGAAGATTCACGGGGGAAGAGGCAGTGTTTTTCTACACCTAAGCATGTTCCTTACCTCTTACCCTCTTCTCCAAGAGACCATGCAGTATTCTTTCGATCTCTCATTTCCTCTCAATCCTCGACAAGCAGTGAGTCTTTGTGCATAGATGAAGATGAGTCTTCGTCTACATATAGTAGCCCCCTACAGATATGGATTGATCAAGCTTGTGGTTGACACTTCAGGTAGGATTCCTTGCAAGATCACAGCGGCAGATATTCTTTCCAGTGGGATTTCCTCCCTCCCACCCATCTCCATGAGTTGTATTTCATGATCGATTATATGTGTTTATACTCATGATTATTATGTGCTTGACTTATCTTTGTTGTATTATATGATTAAGCACATGGGGAGATACTTTGATGAGATGATCAACTGGTTGCACTGGTTGTATGACTTCACGTGACATCATCCATCACATGATCTTCAGAGCCCCAAGGCCCTAGGTAAGTAGGTAAGTCATTTTTTTTTCTTTCGTTTCCATCTTGATTTCTCATATTAGTTTATATGCATTTCGTTTTCATTTTTCTCTACTTTCATATTGATTTCATGTTTAGTTTAGAATTTTTTGAAAAAATGTCAAAAATTTTCTTTTCTAGATTAGCTTTTAGTTTGGATTTTTATGGATAAAGGGTTATAGCACCACCCTATATGATTTGATCCTTTTTCTGAGTTTTGGCAAGAACAATTATACCAGGAGATGTTTCGGTTCTCATGCACTCTACGATGAGCACATGTTCCCAAGTATGAGCCAGATATTATCCCCATTTTGTGGGATAACTAAGGAGATTATGTCTCAAGGCCCTTGGGTTGCCGATATGGAGTTTTGAGAGACTATATGACTAGAAATATCCTTTTTCACAAATGGAGACCCTTCTCACCACCACACAGGTCATGATTTTCAGGATGCCATCCACCATACTCATTGGCTTTCGGAAGGCAATGGGCCTTGCTCCATGAGGTACAAGTCGGGTATTATGGTGAGCGTCATTTCAATATTTGAGGCATTTGAGTATGTTGTATTTTAGATTTCTTTATATTTCATGACGTATGCTTGGACATTATGCCTTTTTCCCTGCTTCACCCTGGTGGTTGACATTGCGCCCTAGAAAGTGGTCTTCCTTGGGGATGGTTTTTCTACTAGGAACTCCCTTGAAGATCCATCGTACCATTCCTGACCATAATTACCACTTTCCATCACTATTTCCCCCCATTTCCTTATCTCTTGGGATTTTAGGGTGTATTGACCCAAAAAGGGGTTGTCCCTCATTCTATGGGAAGAAGGGGATGAAGGCCCAGAGGGATTGTCGTTGGGTAAAAGATAAAACCCTATGTATAAAACTTATAAATGTTTCACCCAATAAAGAAATGAAACGCTTATCTTTGAGAAAAGGGGGACCCACAAGAAATATGATTATGAATGCTTAAAAGGTTAGTTGGAGGATAGGAGGTCTCATCACGAGTCGACCTATCGTGTTCATGGATATCTAGTGGTATGAAATTACCATCATCTGGTCACCAAGCTAGGGTAATGGCTCTTAGTTTCATGGATGATAGAAAGGGGGTTGTTGACAATGATTTTATCAACAGTACTTAGTCGGCAAAGCGTTGCCAGATTCCCCCCTCATTCTGCTATTTATTGTGCAAAGTTGTACGTGTTCTTGCTGAGTTACCGCTACACATTCAAGGAAAACCACATGATAATTCAAATGGAATCAAGTTCATTAAAAATTGTCTAACGCAGGGTTCCTGTCAAAACTATCAAGACTCTCGATCTATGATTCAAAATACCTACTATCCCATTCCTCACTCATAACCTTCATATTTTTTCACTCATGAGATAACCTCATGCCTCCTCTCTTTTTCTAAGATTAACATTATTATCATGTCTTTTGGTTAATTTTGGTATTTTTCATGCCATGTAAAAAAAACAAAAGATATATTACGATACCATATTGTCATGAATTTCCCACATAATAACCTTGTGCACCACTTTAACTATATCATGTAATCCACTTGTCATAATTTTATATCATACCTCAAGTTATGTCACAATTTTTTTATCATTTTTGTACCACCTTGCTACTCTATACGTTTATGTCTCTCCACTCAATATTTTAACTATGACTTTAAATTATTCTATGCTCATTAAAGGGTTATGGCCTTGGCATTATCTCCATTCCATCTCATAAGAACATTCATTGAATGAGTTGGGAGTTTGTTGTTCGATTGTACAAACAATGAACCAACCGGTGAATAGCAATGACAAATGGTGATGATGATGGGGATCACTTTAATTACAGTGGGTTATCTCCAGAGTATGAAAACCACCAAGGATGGCCCCATATCTGATCATTTAATTCATATTTATAAAACAACTTCTACAATTCAATGCAATAGGAATACAGTCTTAGTAGCAGCATCAACCGTCGTCATGCCATATTACAGGCTTCAACACGAGGCTGAGTCGAAATTTCTGGAGGTTGATCCCACTGGTATCTATGGACAGTACAATAAATTGCTTGGCAAGATCGAAAATTGTATATAGAGCCTTTGATGAAACAGAGGGAATTGAAGTGGCCCAGAACCAGATAAAAGTGAATAATGTTCTGCATTCGCCCGGGGATCTGGAGAAACTTTATTCAGAGTTCCATATTTTGAAGACTCTAAAGCACAAGAACATTATCAAGTTCTCTTCATCATGAATCGATACCAAGACAAGGAACACAACTTTATTACAGAGATGTTCACATCCGGTACTCTTAGGCAATATAGAAAAAAGGTTGCCCTCGGATAAATTCCAAACTTCGGCATTGGAACGCAGTTGTGAGGATATTGTGAGCTCGGGAAATGAAGTGGTTGTTTTGGGAGATTTTAGCATTGCCCATAAAGATATTTGCGTATGAAATTATTGGCGTATATGTGATATTTACACTCAAGATTGTGTGCCGGGTATCAATAGTTAATCGGTGGGGCAGAAAGGCGTGTTGGCAGCTAAAGAAGGAAACATTTGCAGGACGCATCTTCGACGCATGTTGCTGCTGGATGTAGATCGGTCTCATTGATTGATACAAAATACATCACTCTGGGCATGTGAATCTCCAGTAGGATGTAGAATATTCATTTGTGATATGATAGCGTTAGATTGCCATGAAAAAAATCGGATTAGACACCATTGCAAATTGTAAA
This sequence comes from Picea abies, assembly GCA_900067695.1. Lineage (NCBI taxonomy): Eukaryota > Viridiplantae > Streptophyta > Pinopsida > Pinales > Pinaceae > Picea > Picea abies. The sequence goes on from CBVK0100370280.1 coordinate 26,967, forward strand.
GACGACACATCCAAACATGATAAGAAAAATAGGGCTGGAATGGACTCTGATGGAATCAAACTGGAATTAATTTTGGATTCTAGGTTTGAGAGTGCAGCATTAGATGCTTTCAAGACGGTGAATTCTCTCCTTAAAAACAAAAGCAGAGAAGAAGTACCCATTGAATTACTTAATAACATTGGAGTTCGTCATTTTGAACGTGGTGAATTTGAGTTGGCTCGAAAAACTCTCACGGATGCATTAGGAGATGGTGTTTGGGTTGACTTCATCAATGGAAGAATACATTGCCCCGATGTTGATTCTGCAGCTTTAGCTGCACAATTCAAAGATATGGATTTCTTCCATCATCTGAAAGAAGATGGAATTTCACTTGAGGTACCTTGGGAGAAAGTTATTACACTTTTCAATCAGGTTAGATTGTTTCAAGAACTCGATATAGAGAAAACAAGTATTTTATATAGGATGATCTTATTTAAGTTTCCTAATTATGTTGATGGGTACCTACAACTTGCATCCATGGCCTGGGATCGAAATGATGTTCAATTAAGCTCAGAACTGATTGGGGATGCACTTAAGGTGGTCGAAAAATCATACAATGCTTATCTATGCTTGGCAACATGGAGCTAAAGGCAGGTGATTGACTCAAAGTAAAGGAAACATTTAGAACTGCACAAAGATGTAACAGGGGGTAAGGATTCTTATACCAGTCTTTCACTTGGGAATTGGAACTATTCTGCAGCAGTTCGCAATAAGAAGAAGGATTCAAAACTGGAGAAATTCTCGACTTCAACACTTCAAAAGCAAAAACGGATTGCCAATGAGGTTCGTCAGGCAGTATCACAATTAAAAAATGCACTTCGTATATTCAGTCAACTGTCTGCAGTGACCAACCATCATTCACATGGATTTGATAAGAAGAAAATAGAAATGCATGTTGAATACTGTAAGTATTTACTTGATGTTGCCAAAGTTCATAGAGAGGCAGCGGAACGTGAGGGGCAACAGAACCCTCAAAAACTTGAAGTTGCACGTGAACTTATCTTGGCAAATGAAGCCCGCCGTAAAGCTGAAGAAGAACGTAAACTGCAGATGGGTGAAACACTAAGTTTGACAAACAAATCTAATGAATGAACCGTTCATTGATACGGTTTCATTTTTCGCAAAAAAAATTATATTATTTTTTCTAATTTTGAAATGAGGCGGCTCAAGACAGTTCGCATAGGCCAGTTCGTTCTAGAACTACCCTAACTACTCATCCAACCATTTAAAGGGAGCAACGCACAATCATTTGAGGGGGAATTTTTCTAAATAAGATAATTTTATGAGAAAATGTAAAGAAATAAAATTTTGAGAGAGAATTTTAGCAGAAAATTCAGAGAGAGGTATGCTTAGAGTGTTGGGAGGACTGTTTCATTTCATTCTTCTCTTACATATTCAACGAGGATTGATGGAATCGTTGGCAATAGGAGGTCTTGCGAAGCAACGATAAGGATAAAGGGAGGATGAACTTGCTAGTCTTCATAAGGTTTTCTTCTTGTGATTCGCCTTCATTGCTCCATTCCACTTCGGGCTCAACTTTCTTTCTTTCTTTTCGCGCTTGATATTTCTATTGTAACATTGTTCTATATGGACTAAAGATCATATGCCTGGCTCTAGTTAAGCAGAGACTTATAGGTTTCAAAAATTCAAGAGTTTATATGGGAATCATTTTAAATGATTTCACTCTGAAATTATCTCTTCGTTATTTTTTAAAATATTCAGTTTTTTTTTTATCTTTTATTAATCTAACAATCAAAATAAAAATAAAAAATTAAAATACATTTAATGAAAATAATAAAGCTATAAATATTGTAACATGATGTACACAAAATTTTTTCATAGGTAAAATCTTGCTATTTTTTTTTTCTTAATTGTTTTAGTTTTTTAATTATAGTTTCACATTTAAAAAAATATATATATATTAAATATTAACTCATCATGTTATTTTACAAATAGTTTGATGGTTAATGAATTTATTGTTTAATAAATTTTTCTTTTTAATTTTTTTAGACTAACTTCCTTTCTGTTAGTTTTAAAAATGAAAATACATTCAATGAAAATAGTAAAGCTAAAGCTATGAATATTGTAACATGATGTATATAAAATTCTCTAATAGGTAAAATCTTGCTACTTTCTTTTTACTAATTGTTTTAATTTTTTAATTATAGTTTCACATTTAAAAAAAAATACAAATTAAATATTAACTCATCATATTGTTTTACAAATAATTTGATGGTTAATGAATTTATTTACTAATTGTTTTAGTTTTTTTAATTATAGTTTCACATTTAAAAAAAATACAAATTAAATAATAACTCATCATATTGTTTTACAAATAGTTTGATGGTTAATGAATTTATTGTTTAATAAGTTTTTTTTTTAATATTTTTAACACTAACTTTTTCTTTCTTTTGGTTTTGTTTTTAGTTACTTCTTATTAAAAAAACCTAAAAAAACCAAAAGGACTTTATTTTTTTCTTATTGCTTGCATTTTCTTTAGTTCATTAAATACTTTTAGGATTTAAATACATTTTTACTAACTTAAAAACTCAAAAATAAAGCATAAAAATCATAAATTGCACAAAAATTAAATATTGTTAAAAAATATAATTATAAGTTAAAGGAATTTACTCTTGGACTGTAGGTTAGAGGAAAATTGGCATGGAGTTTAATGTGCATTCTTGTTCAGGGCTTTAAGCCAAGGGTGATATTCTCATCTCTTCTCGCTTAACCCCGTGAAAAGTTGAAATGTTGATGTTGGGGACTTTTTAGTCCCTTGACGTCAACATATTTTTGGCGACCATAATGAGGACGATCGTTCAATGGTTCGATCCTAGTTTTGTTTTAATTCTTTCAATTTTATTTTTATTTTTCCTAGACCTCAATGTCTCAACTGATTGGAAGCATGTTTGGTTGATCCAGGTGGATATTGGTGGCCACCCGCCTATTCCACTTGGACCCACACCATTGTTTCTTTCAGTTTTTCAGTTTCCTTAATTGTAGCACAATTTACTATTTTTAGCAGTTCTTCGGGTCCCGAACTTCCGGATCAAATGGAGATAGTATCATACGATGTATCATGCACGTCAAACGGAGATAGTATGCCAAAGTTACGACCCCGGGAAATTGATGTACCAATTTACCCCAACGAGTCCCATATTCTGGCGTTTCATCTCCTAGGGTTAGGTTTTTGGATGTTTAGGGTTTTCCATTGTTTCTCAGTAATATATAGGCCTTCGAGCCTCATTGTAAGAGGTAGTTCAGAGGCCAGTAGCCGCCACATCTCTTCTCAGAGATAAGCTACCAGCACTCTAGCTAGTTTATTTCCATTATGTCTGTAAGCATTTTTCAGTCATTTGTTATTAA
>CBVK0100370311.1:0-10152 GCA_900067695.1 Picea abies
GTAAATAGAAGGGTAGGTTTAAATGAAACCCCTGAAAAGTCATGAGCAATTTTATGTGGAAATAGAAAACAAGGTCGTAGCATCCCTCACAAGTAACAAATTTCTTAATTATCAACAAGAGATTGTTTCATTTGCTATGAAAGAATTCTAATTGCATACCCTTTATATGGTATCGCAAATGCTTGGATGCCAATAGAGACTGCCATGGGATATTTTTCACTTTCATGTTTTTGAACCACTTATCCCCTAACTGAGGAAGACTCGTGACCCGAACAATAAATTCATCATCAACCTACAACTGTACATCCCTAACCTTAACCTTGGTACCATCAAAATTCTTGGCAAATTCTCTGGCCACTTCTATGTTAAATCCCTTAAAAAATGGTATAAACCCTAACCAACCAACCCTGGAGAGCCTGTTAGTCGTGTCATCATGACTTAGCAATATTTGCAGCCCATTTGGCTCTATTCTCACTACAGGGGCCATAAGCTTTTGGGAAGGGTTAGAAACTAAGGTGGACCAGAAAATGAACAGGTAGATTATGTGAAGGTGAGAACATTGTAGATGCAACAAGCTAAACCCATAAGTAACAAAGGAGGTCGGACTGACATAAGTGATGAAAAATGAAAACCGGAGGAGTTAAGGACATCCTAAAACCATCCAACACTTGAAATATTGATTACCTCCTATAGAACAGAGGACATAAGGATTCGAAACATGGTAAAAGTAATGATTTTGCAGACAATCAAAAGGTCGAGTTGAGGTATAAGAATATCATTGAAGAGCATGGAACGATATGAGATTGAAAAGATCAAAAGATATGATGAGATTGTTTAGAGAGAGATAGGTTTTATAAAAACCATGTTTCATTAGTTGTCTTAGTATTCAACGAAGTTTAGTCTGACCTCAACCCTCATTATATGTTTAAGAAGTTTATTTTAATCAACCTCACACATTTACTTTTAAATTGAAGTTCAGATCTAGGAAAATGAATTATACTTAGGTTCTTGAACCTTCAAACAAAACATAATCTTGAGACCTTCTTCCTATACATCAGATTAGGGAGGAAAAAATGATAATCTTTGATCCAGGCAAGGGGATACTGTTGACAGAGTTTGGCCAATGATTTGCACGAAAAAAGACCTTAATTTCATGCTTTGCAGTCATGAAATTAAAGAGGGGACACAATCATTAAGTCCCACAAAAACATACTTTCATTAAAGTGATAAGGAGAAGTTTAAGCAAAACTATCTAGCATTAAAACATAACACTTTTACAAAAAAAGTGTCAATCTAATGAATACACATACTGGGCAATGAGTAAAAGACAATTATGTATTTCAAACAACAATACAAAACAAGGTGCTAGTAGGTAGCAACAAATGGTGACGAAGAAGTTATCTCTAATCTGGTAAGTTTTCATCTCAGGAAGAAGAAGAATAAGACTTGGAGAAGAATTTAAGCTACCTTGAATAAGTTCATTTTCAGACCCATACAATATTAGGATAAGCTCAGTGGTCATAAAATATTGCCATAATTCATAAACCAAACCAAAAAATTGCTTTACAGGGGATTGTAACCTGATGAACGCTTTAATCAAAGAGTCACGATGTTTTTGAAAATGACTTCAATACCGTTGGCAGAGCCACTGCTGCCAGCAAGCGTCTATAGCCTTGACAGAGATGTCATTTAACCCACTCAAATACTTTAATCTCATCCAATAGTTGTGTTCACATGATGTATGCTTCCATGGGAAGTTGATTTATACACATTTACATTCTACCTCTCAACCCGATATATCTTAGTTGCCAGCAAGCCTGTTCAGTACCTCGACGAAGTTGTCTTAGTATCATGTGTGCATTTACTCGCTGCCAGCGAGCCTATTCAGCACCCTAGAGGGTTTACACACATTTCCCACACATAAGTGCTTTTCAACCCTCTTATGCCACCCTTAAATAATACAATTAGATATTTGCTAATGACAAAGAGAGTGGGGTGATACTGGAGGTTAATTGCAAGATAAGTGTATTGTTGATCATGATCTTTATTTGCTTTCAGAATTGGAAGGTTTCATCATGGTATAGAGATGTTATATTTTGGTTAAGAAATCATCTAGAGGATGGGGAAACACTTAAAAGTGATTCCTTAAGAATAAAGTCTAAAGATCATCGTAATCCTTAAATGTTAAACGTGTCTTCGGGTGTAATTCTCTAACAAAGATGATTTGAGGATAGAACGAAATTAACAACCAACTTGTGAATCAACTATCTGAGTTGTATCTTAATATCAAGACCTTTTTGAACTATTTCAGATTGCTTGAAAAACACAAGTCTTGAAAAGAATGATTCCTTCCAACGATAACTCTTGGATCAACAATATGATGGTTCAAAAAGACAGACAAAAAGAAATTTCAATCAAAGCAATCAAAGGAAACAAAAACACACAACACACCATATATTTACAAAATGTTCGATCTCAGCTTGGTCAAGAAAAGTACTTTTTGAGGACCTGGACATTCACTAGAAAATTGTTTGGTTGTCCTTCTAAGGTGTGTAGATGAAAAGATCTAGGGCCGAGTTTTTCAACGATTATAAAAGGTCCTAACCATAAATTCTGTAATTTTGAATGTTCCCCTTTTTCCTCATGTGCTTTATCCCACCTAAGAACTATATCTCCTACATCGAATTTTCGATCAGTGGAATAGCTTTCGTCGAACCATCGTTCAACCATTTGTTAGTGTTGATCCATTTTTCGTTTAGCTTGTATCCTAGTTTCTTCTAATTTGAGCAAAGCATTTATTCGACTTTCTAAGGTCGGTCACTCTTCTTCTTGGACCTTTTTAGCTAGTTGCAATGATAGTAGAAATACATTGGGAGGCATGATAGCTTCTCTTCCATATACGAGAAAAAATGAGGAATTTCCAATGGTTGTTTTTGGTGTTACCCTATCATCCTAGAGTGTGTAGAACAAAGTAGTATGCCAATTTTTATGATTTTATGATACTGTTCTTTTAAGGATTTTAATTAAGTTCTTATTGGTCGATTCATCCTGTCCATTAACTTGAGAGAAATAGCTAGTGGAATACTTCAATTTAATTCCTTTTTCCATAGAAAAAACATTCAAATCCATTGAGGAAAAATAAGATGCATTGTCAAACACCAAATATTTTGGAATTCCAAAGCGTGAAATGATATGAGTTTCGAGGAACGAAATCACCTGATTAGTGTTGACTACTCTTAGAGGTATGGCTTCAGACCACTTGGTGAAGTAATCTGTTGCTGTAAGGATGTATTTATGTTGGAGGGAGGAGACGAGATTGATTGACCCAATGACTTCAAGGCCCCATTGTTGAAATGGTTGATCAACTGCCACCGGATGTAAAGGGAAAGCATGTTTCTTAACTTTTGCAACGACCTTTTGGCATGTAGCACATTTGTGATCCATATCATGAGCATCTCTAAATAGCGTAGGCCAATAATAACTAGTTCTGAGTACTTTATGAGTAGTTTTTTCCCCACCGAAATGACCTCCTGCATTGCCGGAATGTAATTCATTTAGAAATTTTTTAGATTCATCCTTTTCTAAGCAACGTAATAATACTCCATTGAATTTTTTTCTAAACAAGACATCATTAATAATTTGAAAGGGAGAAGATCTAATTATTAATGCCCTTCTCTTTTTGGGGTTGATATGTTCTGGAGTGGTCCCATGTATTAAATAATTTTTTATGTCAGAATACCAAGAATCCGGTGTGGTTTGTGCACAAAAGATTTGGTTTTCATGGGGCAATGTTTAATTTAATAAAAAAGAGTCATGTTTAGATGGATTTACTAAATCAACCACTAATTTGCAAATAACTTGACCTCTAAAAATCTGGGATGGTTTAATATCGAGATCTTATTCTTGAAGAGAGGTAATCCAGTGAGCTCTCTTTTCCCCAAGCTCTTTTTGAACCAATAGATTTCTTATTACAGGGTATGGGACGATGAATTTAGTTCTAGATTTCAATAGATAAGGTCTAAAGTGTTTCACCACTTTAAACACAACAAAATCTTGCTGATCTACTTCTGGATAATTTAATTCTGCTCCTTTAAAGGTAGAACTCATGAACAAAATGGGGATTTCATTATTATCATCATTTTTATGGGTAATTATTGAAGCGTATGATCTATCTGATGCGAAAGTGTTGGGGGTAAAGTCTTTGGAAAAATTGGGACTCATTAAGGATGGAGCTTCTATTAAAGCTTGTATGATGGCATTAAATGCATGGTTTTCCTGTGATCCCCATTTAAACACAACATCCTTTTTTATCATATTTTGCAAGAGTCTGACCATCTCGGAAAAACTAGGAAAAAAATGTCTAACAAAGTTTATTTTACCAAGAAAAGTCTACATAGATTTTTTGGATTATGGGGGAGGAAGATTGGCTACGAATTGTGTTCCTTTAGGGTCTATCATCATTCCATTTTTAGACATTATAAAACCAAGTAACTTTCCCTAATCAACAACAAAAATTGATTTCTTGGGATTTAAGGAAATGCCATACTTACAAAAATGTTCCAATACACTCCTTAGGTGAGATAAGTGATCTTTTTGTTCTTTGAAAAGACAGTTACATCATCTAAATAAACAACCACTGATTGATTTATAAGCCCACACAAAGCAATATACATGGCCCTTTGGAAAGTGTCTTCGACGTTAATTAATCCAAAAGGTATTTTACGATAAGCATAGGTGCCCCAAGAGGTATGAAATGTAGTTTTAAGTTGATCTGATGAAGACATTAGGACCTGGTTGTATCCTAAAAAACCATACAATAAGGGTAGTCTCTTAGCACTAGATACCTTTTGTAAGATCTGTTCCATGGGTGAAACATGATAATTATCTTTTAGAGGATCGGTTTAAGTTGCGAAAATCGACACAAAGCCGTATTACCCCATTCTCATTCCTTATTGGGACTAGATTTGACACCCATTGGGTATGTCAGACAAGAAAAATGATCTTAGTTGTTAACAACTTGTTCAATTCTTTTTTGACTGTGGGTTCTAATTTTGGGTGCATCTTTCTTAGTTTCTACTGGAACAATTGGGCTTAAGGTTTCATGGGAATTACACATTGTATTATGTTTGGATAGAATTTTTTTATATCCTCATAAGTCCAAGCGAACACATATTTAAATTATTTAAATAGTTTAATAAAGGATGACTTCTCTTGTTGTGTGCACCCTGTGTCTAGATTAATGTTCTAGGGTTGATCACGTGTTCCTAAATTTACTGTTTGATATTGCAGAGAGGAACTATTCATTTTACAGCTAACCACTCCCTTAAATGTGTCGTGTAAATCATAAAAAATTTCCAATCTAATGACAGATTTAGGGGTCAAATTTACCATGTAAGATGAACTCTCAGTTGATCATGGATCAAATATTACCGTAAAATCACAGAGATTCTCTTCGTGAGTGTTTTCATCAATTACAAGACCTTGGAAAGTGTCTTCCATATGCAAGAAGTTTATGATTTGTTGATCATCGTCAAACACTTGCCAATTAGTGATGTTATCCATAATTGACTACATGAATATCAATTCAACAGAAAATGAATTACTAGAGAAACCTTCAATAGGCAATAATATTGATGCTACATTTTCTAATAAATTTTCTTCAAAATTGCTAGATCTAGGAATAGAACTTATATTAAAAGAAAGAAACTTACTAATCAAGTTCCATACCTCAATCTGGTAGTTTTTAAGATGAGAAGATACATAGTGAATGACATTTTTTACCTGCTTGACCACAGTTTCAGAATCGTCAAATACAACAAACATTTAATGTCAAGGTCAATGGCTTTCTTCAGTCCCTGCAAGAGAGCTTCATATTCTGCTATATTATTTGTGCAGTTGAATTCTAATCTACAAGCAATGACTGTCTTATTACCTTAAGGGTCTATCAATAGACAACCAACAATGGCTCCTTCACGTGATTTAAAGCCATCAAAGTACAAAGACCAAATTTAATCTTTATCATGACCATGTAAAATATTTACAACATGATTAGTGGTCATTACTTGAGTGCAGACCAAATCCCCCAACACCTAGAATAAGTGTTTTAGATTGGTTAATCAAGATGTTGTGCAACGTGTAATTTGGTGTACCAGTGACAGGAGGATCTTCCCATTGATAAGAAAAATTAAGAGGTTGATGAAATTGGTCACCCAACTCCCTAAGTCTTGCAAAAGTATCATGAGTTCTTATTACTGATTGGTGGGATTTCTAGAGAATCTTCTATAAGTTAGGTCTCTAAGGAAGAGGTGTCATAGGTTCGAGTGGAATAACAGGCTCAGTTTCAGATGTAGTGGTTGTGTTGGATACAATAGTGGAGTCTGAGACACTACGAGTTATAATTGGAGAGTGATTGTTAGGAGGTGTTTTTCGGCCTCCATGTGCCATTAATATCTTTCAGGACCTCTTTCTAGCGCCATTTGTTGATGGGAATATGTGAATGCTCGTCAAATGAAAGGGAGAATTTGGTCCAATATTGTCAAAGTTAACCTAAGCCGTTTGAGGTGACTCACCCTAACAGGTTTAACGACTCCGTTAGCCGATAAAGGGATCTCATCTAAACTATAAAGATAAAATAACTAACTATGTATTAACAAAGATATACTATATACATTTACTACTCACATTATTTATATACAAAGTATAGAAATAAATAGGTGCAAGATTTACAAGAAACCTTGGAAACTAAGGTTGTACAAGAGAACCAAATCTCAGGCAAAAATATAAATAGATCTAGAACATACTACTAATGGAATTTCAACCTTAAAACTAAAAGAGAAAAATAATGAATGCAAATGATAATGTTTTAAGTTAAATAAACAAAGTATTTAAGCTTAATGTTAATCTACATTCATTAAAAGATATGAATAAAAAAAAAATCACTAACCTAATAGATGACTAGTATTTAAAGAAAACTTTGGGTTGTGCCTTCCTATATAAAGTTTCTCCAACAACCTGTCTATTAAGAGAAATCTATAGCAGAAGGTTGTGAAATTCTAAGATTATGAAAGTTCCCGATGAAAGCCACATCAACTGACAATTTAAATCTCATTTATGATGTAGAAAGAACATTTTTTTTTAATCTGATCCTTTGTGAAGATATGATAGAGCATTGACAATGATAACATAATTTCAATTGAACAATTAAGTCTTTGCAAACTCAAAGTATATGAATAAACTCAGTATAATTCAAAATTTGCATCAAAATGATACAATCATAAGGACCTAAATGATATGGGACAATGAACTGTTAAAAATTGACAGAATTAACATAAAGATGATAACAATTAACCATGTATAGACAAAATAGACTAAAGCTGAATTTTGATCAATCCACAACTAATTACTCGAAGAATATGAACCATAATGAAAGATGTTATAATGAAAACCAAAACCATTAAACTCATAGGACGGAAGCCTTAAGTAACATATAATTCCATATTCTTCAAAAAATAATCACTCGTTCATTTTCCTAGAAATTTTCACCATGCTTCGTTTCAAGAAAAAATGAATATTTAAACATAACAAACACCAACTCTCATATCCACAGGATATAGGTAAATATTTTAAAAATAGGGAAGCTAGAAAATCAAATCCTAATCTAAGTTTATAATAACAACGTTTATAACAACTTATGCAAAGTTTGTTATAACAACCAAAAATATATCACCAACTGTTTTGAGATATATTCTATTACTAATAAGAAAAAACAAGAAATTCCATGATCTTCACTAGCCATGAAATGCATAAGACATTCTTCAATTTATTTTGAGACCTGAAATAAAAATAAAAATTTAATTATAAATCTTATCAACTAAATTAAGACTGGCTACATAATCTATGATTCTGTAGCTAGTCTAAAAATAATAAAAACAAGTAATGCTAAATAAAACATACTCAACAAAAATAAAACCATAATGCATTCGAGAATGAAGATGCATGTATTTACGATCCAATAGTAATATTGACATTTGTTGATTGTTTAATGATATTATCTCCAGAGTTTCTGGGATTTTTACTTGTCTGAGACATGCTTTGTTCTGTTTCAATCTTTGATTTCTTCTTCTCCCTTTCAAGTTCCCTATTTTGCCTCATTACCTATTTGGGGCATATTTGAAAATATGGGACATCCACATAATAAATTTGAGCCCATGCTAGGCAATCATGACAACACTCAAGTTCCAAATACAAGATTGACTGTTGTTGGTCTACATCTGAGGGTCTTGCTTGCACAAGTTTGTTTTTTAAATCAACTTGAATGTCGGAGAACCCTTCACAATTTTGAGGGAAAGGAGATATATTTGAAACAAATTCATCCTGGATGTGAATGTCTTCTTCACATTCTTGACTTATGTTTTCTGAAGAATCTTGATCTTCTATTGTTATCGTTTGAATTGGGATGTCCCTTTGTCTATGTTTATTTTTAATCACTCTGGACATAATGCGACCAAATTTTTTATTTTTAAAATCAATTTCACAGACATCCTATAATTTTCTGGGTTGTTTACCCTACTCATTGGGTTTCTCATCAACCCTTGTACACATGGGTTGTGACTAGTGATCAACATAACCCAATGGTTCTTCAAATGGATAAGGACGATTTCTAAATAGCTTTTGGGAACAAACCCTTTTATTTTTCGGTGTCACTCGTGCTACATGTAATACATATGTTTGGTCATCGAGTGACCCCATGGGATCATCATGAAGTTGGATCTCAATATGAACCTCCTAGGGAAAAGTCTGAGGAAAGAAGGAATCTTTAGAGGCCTACGTTAAATCAATGATAGGATCACTATTATGGGGTAAGAATTGATTTCTTACTAGAAATATTTCTCAGTTGTCTCATGTACTAGTAAGATGAAATTCAACTAAGGTGCGAATGTGACCATGATGAAACAGACTGGTTTCAAGGTTTTGGCTCGACCGTTGATAAAAATTAGACATCTTTTGCAGAATTCTATGTAAATAGAAGGGTAGGTTTAAATGGAACCCTTGAAAAGTCACGAGCAATCGTATGTGGAAATAAAAACAAGGTCGTAGCACCGCTCACAAGTATTAAACTGCTTAATTATTAACAAGAGACTGTGCCATTTTCTATGAAAGAGTTCTAATCACATACCATTAATGTGGTATCGTGAATGCTTTGATTCCAACAAATAATGCCATGGGATATTGTTCACTTTCATGTTTCTAAACCACTTATCCCATAACTAAGGAAGGCTCATTGCCCGAGCAATAAATCCCTCATCAACATGTAACTGCACATCCCCAACCTTAACCTTGGTACCATCAAAATTCCTAGAAAATGCTCTGGCCACTTCGATGTTGAATCCCTTAAACGACTGTACAAACCCTAAGCAACCGACCGGGGAGAGGCTATCAGTCGCGTCATCATGGGTTAGTGTTGGCCCTTGACCAAGTTTTGAGGAACACTTGGTCATATTTGAATCGTATGTGGAAATAGAAAACAAGGCCATAGCACCCCTTGCAATTAATAAACTTCTTAATTATTAATAAGAGACTGTGCCATTTGCTATGAAAGAGTTCTAATGGCATACCCTTAATGTGGTATCATGAACGCTTTGATGCCAACATATATTGCCATGGGATATTGTTCACTTTCATGTTTTTGAACCACTTATCCCCTAACTGAGGAAGACTCGTTGCTCGAGCAATAAATCCCTCGTTGACCTGTAACTTCACATTCCCAACCTTAACCTTGGTACCATCGAAATTCCTAGCAAATGATCTGGCCACTTCGATATTGAATCCCTTAAATGACTGTACAAACCCTAACCAACCGACCTGGGATATCCTATCAGTCGCGTCATCATGGGTTAGCAATGTTTGCAACCCATTTATATCTATTCTTACTACAAGATCCATGAGATTTTGGGAAGGGTTTGAAATGAAGATAGACTAGGACATAGACAAGTAGATTTTGTGAAGGTGAGAACATTGTTTACGCAACAAGCTAATCCCATAAGTAACGAAGGAGGTCGAACTGACATACTTGATAACAAATGAAAACTGGAGGAGCTGAGGATGTCCTAAAACCATCCAACACTTGAAATATTGATTACCTCTCATAGAAAA
>CBVK0100370343.1:0-15657 GCA_900067695.1 Picea abies
AAGGCTTTGTACAAAAAATCTCATCCAAACATCCTCATTTTCAATATTAAGATTGTCAGCATAGCTATAAAAAGATGGAAGGTGCTCCTCTGCAATTATGTCCTCTTCTTTTGTAAACTTGGGCATGTACTTAAGATAGTCTCCAACTAGGAGAGCATTCATAAGATGAGGCAACACATGAGGATCATACCTTGCAACCACTATGGAAACCATCCTATTTATAGGAAGGTTTTCACCTGCCATTTGATTATGAAGAGGAGGATTATAAATTCTAGGAGAATTAGGGGGAGACTGAGTATTTATTGGTACAAATATAGTCTGAATGATGGGTAGCTTAGGATAAGGAAGATTATAGGATGGGGAAGTTTTAATTTTAACAATCAGAGGCTAAGTCTTGGAGGAGGATGGTGGAAATTCCAAGGGAATTGAAGTTCCTTCTTATTTGGTCACAACAAGTTTAAAAGAGGGAGGAGAAGAAGAAACTAAGGTAGGAAAATCCTCTATAATCTCAAGTCTTAACCAACTTACAACATCAAGTGAGGAAAGCACTTCAAAACTTTCAAAACTTTCTTCTTTCAAATGGGGAGAAAAAGAGGAATATTCTATAGGGAAATGTTCAAGATTTAAATTTCTAGGAGTTTCCATGAAAGGTAAAAGAGGATCACTAGATACATCTACTAGTGTTTTAAAAGTAGAATCAGGAAAATTTCCAGTAGTACCTGAAACAACAACTAAAAATCCTTCTTGAGAATCTTTTCCCTTCTTGATGATCTTCTCTGGGTCAACTTCAGGTGTAGCCAGAGGTAAATGTGGTTTAGACCTCTAGTGTCTTCCTTTAGGAGCCACAACTAAAACAATGGATTCTCCATGTGAAAACTGTAGTATTCAATGTATTGATTATTGTGCACCCTCAAAATAAATATTTATTTATCGTTCAATCCTAGGGAAATGTTTTCAATATGTTCCCTTGCAACGATGCCAAGAATGTTAGCACTGGAAGTTACACTTTGACTGCTAAAGTGAAAGCTCAATACCCATCAATAGGTTTGCAAGGTAAGTTTTAATATAAAGTGTCAAATGGATAAAACTCAACCCAAAAATGTAAATCACAAAAACATCTAAATAAAATGTATGAGAAAAAGAGGTCTTGTGTAACTTGGATCATGGTTTTAAAAACTAATGTGGATAGAAGGAAGACTTTAGTGAGAAAAATGAAGTAAGTTTACTATTAGCATCAGGCATTACTAGTAGACCAATGAAGGAAAATCTTTAGACACAAGAACTTCTTTAATCAAAGATTACACTCTGAGAACAATGATAACATCATCACAATAAAAAATCCATTGAAATACAAGTATAAAATATCAATTGAAGCATTCAATAAAAGTAAATTTCAGAGTAAGAGAGAAACACAATGGCAGGAAAGAAACTGAATTCTATTAGACAAAAATTCATCAAGTCTAATACATAAAATCCAGAGTTGGCTCTATTACATCAGTATATCACTAAAAAGAGTCTTACATTAACCATATGAACCCATACAATGAATTCTAATGCCCCTCTTATATCCTAGGATATGAATGACAATTGTATAATTCAAACCTCATCCTCTAACATAGGATTCCCACATCATGAAGCTAGGGTAACTACAACTGTTCAAAAAAAATAACTGATTGCTAAAAACTATGCTTAATGCTGGTAACTACCCCAACATATTTAATAGGCTTGATGATGTGTCCCTTGAGTGCATATTCTTCTTGGCAGTTGTCCCTCTAGCTTTAAACTAACCTTCAAGAAACTGTCCCATAATCCTATAGCCATCTGGCAATCGTTGATCCACTTGAAAAATCCAAAATAGAAGTTCGCAACATATTCTATAGTGCCAACTGTATCAGCCAATTTACAGTGAAGTTCACAGTGCCTGACTTCATAAAAAAGTTCGCAGCGCCAAGTGCTGCGGAATTTCTTGTAGCTTCTTAATGTATCTAGTATATCTCCAAAACACCCTAAAAACCATATCCAGAGTTAGAGATTCCTATAAAAACTTCATTATTTGGTATATGAGTTAAAAACTTATTCATAGGCATCATACTTCACCAAAATCTCCAAAAATGCAAGAAAGAAGCACTGTCCAAAACTAAAACTCTTGAAGACATTTCGTATTTTACTTTTTGAGTCTGGAACTCCTTCTTGTGGAAACTTGGGCCAACATATCCAAACTCCTCTTGGATAACTCTTCCTTAAAAGGTTGTAGCTCCAATTTTAGTTTTCTGATATGAGCTTGGAAATATATTTTTTGTCTGTATAAATTTATGAGTTTCCTATGGAGAGGAAGAAACCTTTTTTCTACAAATCTGGCCTTGTCAATAGTTTCCATATACATATCCATAAGATCATTTAACTTCTTGTTTTCAACCAACCCCTCTCCTTTCAATTTAGCAATTTCATCTCTAGCCTCTTTAAGCTATATGTTCATCCTTTTAAAGGTAGGGTTCTTTGGAGGAGTAGTTATGCATATAACCTCAATGTGCTCCTCAATAGGTACAATTTTACCTTTACCTTTTGTCTTGATGGGAGCTTGCACTATGTATTATTTTTCAATACTTTCCTTCTTTGCTGATGATCTAGTGAAAGGTATCCTAACCTTATCTTTAACTGCAACACATGGTGAAGAGAAAAGTAACCTCCTTCCTTTTGACCCTGTGGCTCTGGTTGATGGAGTTTCTTCTGACTTTGGAGCTGGTTTGGGTGAAACCTCCCTTTGTGGAGAGTAATGATACTCCCCTTCTCCTTCTCGTTCCTTAGTTTTTTCATCATTTTTAACAATACCTTTGCTCTTCCTTTTCTTTCTTGTCTCTATGTGTACAATACTATCAACCTGAAGAGGGATTTGTACCTTGGATTGTGGAGTAGGAGAAACATTCAATTGAAAGTGTGAAGAAGCAATGAATTTCTCACAGTCAATGTTTTTTTTCTTTAATTCCTCCATCACAAGAATTTTAATTAGTCTTGAATGAAAAACACTTGTATCAACTGCCTTAGACTTATCCTGGACTCTGTCAGCCATTTTTTCAATACTCCTAAACAAATAGAAAGGAATATTCATAAGGTATTTTCCTGTGAAGTGCAACAAAAAGTCTTATGTGGTATTGATAAATCATGTTGAATCTCCCTTAATAGGTAAAGTATCTTTGGATTACCCTTAGCATCTTATCAAAACCTTCAATCATGTGTCTCCTAGGCACTCCTTTTGATAAATTGTCTCCTTGATATTCTAGTTTGAGGAATGTTTTGGAGAAGGCTACATTTAGATTCATGGCTTTAAAACACCTTTCACCAGTATTAGGTATTTCAGTAGCTACTTCTACGGTCACTTCATATATCTCAATTTCTAGTGTCCCAAACTTGGTTTTGGTTCCATCAAAGTTCAAAGAAAATCTCCTAGCCACCTCAGGGTTGTCCCTCTGCATTTTCTGATAGAAACTAAAACAACCCACTCTTTGGTAGACTTCCCTGATCAGGGGTTCAACAAAAAAAAATTGCATGTCATAGGGCTCAGTCCTCAAAATTCCCCCTCTCTTGTGAGCCTTCTTTTGTTGTGGAGTATCCATTTATGTCATATGAATAAAATATTACTACAAATTTTAATGATGCAAGAGGAAAAACAAGAAAAATATATGACTAAGGTTTTGATGGATGATATTTCTCAAAAGGATGTTTCTATATAAGGATTTGTGTGTTTATCAACCTATTTGACCTCCAGGTTTAAGAAAAGGTAGCTTACAGTCATGGAGATGAAGGAAGGCTACACATAATCATGAAGGTATAAAGAAACAACTTCTTGTAAGATGAGTTTTTTCCACCACCTCACTATCCTCTTGCAAAACTCACAATGAATTCACAAGCAAACAAATTTTAATCTCAGGCTAGATAAAATTGAATTTAAAACTAAGAACCTGATGAAAATATGTAAAAGGTTCTAGGACAGGGGATTCACAGCACCGAGCTTGTTGCACAGAGTTTGCAGCGCCAAAATAAGGGGTTCACAACGCTTAGGAAACTAAGCAAAACAACTGAGTATGAGATGGGAAAGGTTGCCTGAAACAAAGATTTGTTAAGGATTTAATGAACAAGGTTTAGATCTCATGAAATTGGGTTGGGAACGTGTCAACAAGGTAAGTGGGAAAGTTTTCAGCGCGTATCACCAGTCCGTAGTTCCCAAAAGAAGAAATAACAAACTTATCCTTTCTGGTCGTTCAAATGAGCTAAACATACTCATGGAGTACTTGGTGGCCTTGACTTGAAGACTGATATCCTTGAGCTTGAACAATTTTGTTTGTATATAGCCTAACCTCCAACTCGCCTTCTCCATCTAGTTCACAACAATTTTCATAGCGACTGTTTGAAAACACCAGGTTTGTAGTGTTGAGCTAGAACTGATTTAAAAACTTGGAGAATACAATTAGAAGTTTTTATGACGAAATCCCAGGCTATATTTGAAAATATAAGTGTTGAAAACAAGGAGATATTAATTGACAAGACTCATGAGTGCAATGATGGTAATGAAATAATAATGTACTTTGGATGCGCTGTAAACTCTCTGGAGAGTTGGCAACGTACAAATCAAGATTGATTTGACATCCTAACGGGTAAGGTGACAAAATGGAGGGGTCTGAGTACATCATGGAGGGGGTGACATGTCAGGGTGGTAGTGGAGAAATGAAAAATGTGACAGGTGAAGGTTTTTCTAACTTATCATGATGATCAATATATAACCCAAGGATTATAGAAAAAAACCAACATTAATCTTTAGTTTATTTGTTTCAAAACTCAAAAATGACTATAGGAAAAAGACAAAGACAAAAATTTAAACAACACATATGACTCAAAATAAAAAACCTAAAGACTTTTTGACCCAAGCAATTCTATGTGATAACACACTCCTTCCAAAACTTGAAAGAGGTTATGTGAACGACTCTTGTCCCAACACTCCTATACTTCACCAAGACTTTTGTCCTAGAATGCGATGCCTTAGGGAGAGGAATTGGGGTAGTCCTCATGCAAGATGATTGACCATTGGCTTTCACTAGCAAACAACTTTTGAAGAGACATTTGGGCCAATCAACCTATGAAAATGAAATGTTGGCTATATTGCATGCAGTGGATCTCTGATGTCCTTATCTATTGCGACAATGCTTCCAAATTAAAACTGATCATTGTAGCCTCAAGTATTTTATGGAACAAATAATTTCATCCTCAGAGCAACAAAAATGGGTGACCAAGCTATTTGGATATGGTTATGAGATCATCTACAATAAGGGCAAATAAAATGTGGTTGTTGATGCTCTTTCACGAAAAATATGAAGATGAAGGGTCTCTCTTTTCCCTCTCATTCATTGTAGCAGACTGGCTTCAAGACATTCACATAGAATGGTTGCAAAACCCCAAACTCTCTAGCCTGATCCAAATATTGCAACAAGAATCGCAAGCTTCTTCAGTGTACTCTTGACACAGTGAAGAGCTTCACTATAAAGGTCGCATGTATTTAAGCAAACAATCAAACCTTAAATCCATGATGCTCTCTAAGTTTCATGCTTCACCCATAACTGAGCACTCAAGATTTACCAAAACCTATGAATGGGTCACACGTTATTTTTTCTGGGAAGGCATGAAACATGGCATCTATACCTTTGTGGCTGAATGTGATGCTTGTCAACACCATAAAGGAAAAACTATCAAAGCTACAGGCACACTCCAACTGCTCTCAATTCCACTGATTATTTGGATAGATATTTCTATGGATTTCATAGTTGGCTTATAGTCATCATGGTGGTAGTCGATCATCTTTCCAAATATGCTCATTTTAGTGCTCTTCAACACCCATTCACTGCATCCACAGTGGCTCAAATTTTTATGGATAATATATTCAAACTTTAGGCATGTTATTACACACCTAAGTGTCGCACTGCCAAATGTCGCACTTAAGTGTCACAATTGTTATACACATAAGTGTCGCACTACCAAATGTCACACTATACCAAGTGTCATACTTAAGTGTCGCAACTTCATCACCATGAAGAAGTGTTTTTCATGACCCCTGGACAAGTTGGAAGGGAAACTTATTAGTTGGAGGTCAAAATACTACCTTTTTCCTTGAGATTTTGGCCTTGCTTGAGCTTCATCACCCCCCTACCCATATGCAAGGAGGGATAAACCCTGACCATCACTCCCCAAGAGTGTCTTAGGGAGCGATACTACCTTATTCATCACCCTGTGCACAGTTATGGAGGGGCAATGAAGTTGTTGCAACCATCATGCCTTGTTTTGTGAGGTTGTTTCTGAGAGTTTGCAGTTGGTTAAGGGATTGGTTTGAGCTATCTCTTATTCAAGGCAAGGTCAATCTTGTTGGTTGATCCAAATACTCATTTGACCACATCCTCTCCTCAAAACTATCCTATGGTTGTGATACCTCAGAGCCTATATAATGAAGGCCATGCTTTAGTAAAAAGGGGGGAGAATTTTAGAGTATCATATTTCTGATATTGAGACATTCAAGAGAAATAGGAGGAGAATTAAGAGAATCATACTTATGACTTTGTGATATTCAAGGGGATGGAAAGGAGAGCTTGGAGGAGCTGTTGCAACATTGAGATTGAGATTGTAAGTGCTTCACTATTGTTTACTTTCCATTAATACATATCTTGGCCTATTCCTCTCATTCCTATGTATTCACTATATGCATGTATATTGTTGTCTAATTCATCATAGATATATTGTATTCACTATATGCATGTATATTGTTGTCTAATTCATCATAGATATATCTGTTTATGCTTAACAATATAGTGTGGAAGAAGGAGATTTCGCTTTGTTCCTTGCATGACTTTTCTTGCACCTAGGAGCTTGGACATCAAGATCAAAGGTTGGAGCAGCGAGGACAACCGATGTAAAAAGGTAAGTCATCCGTCCCTCTCTTCTCACTCTAATTGTTGAAATAGGTCTAAGGGGGAAGTAGTACACCATTTGTTTCCTTCTGTCTTGGATCAAAGAGAGGCCTTGACCCAAGGGAGGTTTCACCTGTCCATAAGGAAGTCTATCTTGGATCAAAGAGGGGTCTTGATCGAAGGGGGGTTTCAGCTGTTTGCAAGGAAAATTCCTTGCAGACAGGTGAAACCCCCCTTGGATCAAGACCCCTCTTTGATCCTTNCANGTGTTGAATTGCTTACCCATTGTTGAGTATTATTTCCTTCATTTGTCATATCAACCCTTGTTCTATCTCTGTGTGCATAAAAACTGCTATTCTTGGTCCTTCGTTGCATCTTTTGGGTGATATCTTTTGTACGTTCTAATTTGGATTCTAGTTCTGGATTCCTCGGGCCTGCCATTTTAAAACTAGTTGGGGACACGATTATGTTGCATGCTCCAATGCTCTTGAGTATGTGGACATTGTACACATATTTTGACATTCGCAAGCTAAGTGTTTGGGTTGATTACAGTTATAACATATAATCGATCCTCTTCCTCCTCTACCAAAATTTCCTCTACCCTGACTTCTTCCAAATTTTCCTCTATTCCTTGGATTGAAGCCTCTTTGATTATTATATTGCGGACCTCCTGCTTCTGCTATGACATTCTCTTCCTATATCCTATACATATTTTATGTGTGCTCCCTCATTAAGTTGAACACACAATAATCCTTCTCTTCATGCCCCATTGATTTGAAAACGTTGTAGAAATATTTCCTTGGGGTAATTTGATACTTTTGTAGTAATGGACACTCAGTCCGATGATGGCCCCATTTATTACATATCTTGAAATATCCTCCTCCTAGTAATGGATTCGGTGTTCCTTTTTCCAAGTATTGCACGAATGTTGGGGATTCTTCCTTGTGATGTCCTTCAGTCCTATAATTGGTACACTAGAATTGCTCATGTTTCTCCTTTTCCTTTGTCATTTTTTCCAGTTGGATTGTCAATGCAACCAATTGCATATAAACTTGTGCCATCCCTCCACTATCTCCTACAAGAGACAATTCTATTTTCATTGCAATTTCCAATGCCTCGGGCTACGAAACAATCATCTATTGAATCAATGGATTGTGAATATGTGGTAGAAGCCCTGAAATGAACCATTCTTGATGTTGTTGATCCAAGATCTGGAAATTTATTTTACTCCTCAGATCCTTGAAACTTTGATCAAAATCCCACATTCATTCTTGATGTTGTTGATCCAAGATCTGGAAATTTATTTTACTCCTCAGATCCTTGAAACTTTGATCAAAATCCCACATTGACTCCATTTATACTTGTTTAATATCCTTCAGTTTTGTGATGTACTGCAACTCTGAATTTGGCTTATTGAACTCCTTTAGAGCGCTTTCCTTTTCTCTGCCAAATTTTTGGCCTTCCCTATAGGTGTGGTACTTTGCAACTTGATGTACCAGACTAGTGCACGAACTCTAAATGTTGTCTCCAATTGCACAATCTTCATAGCCTCATCTTGGACATTCTTTGTTACCCAAATTGTCTCGTAGAAAATCACGTGTTGTTCCGGGTCCTCTAACCCAACTCCCTTGAAATCAGACAATATAAGGGTGTTTTCTACCCCTTCCATGTTGCTTTGTGTATCCCCTCCACTTGGTGATGCTAGTTGAATCTGACTCTATGCACTACTTCCACTACTATGATTTCTACTACTCGGTCCTCCTTGACTAACTACAATGGATTTTGACAAGTATTCAACTATTATTTCTGATTGTGGTGATGAACCCAAGGTCATGGATTTGAAACAGGATCCTGTATTATTAGGACTTACCAGTTCTTCTATTACTAGACTAGATTGAAAATTCTCTCCTTCTCCTCCTTTATATGGTATCTCCACAATTCAGACTAGTGTGCAAGGTTCTCTCCCCTTGGTCTCACTACGCGACTCTCCTTTCTCATCCCCAATATTTTTCCTATTGTACCTCCTTCCTCTACGCATCTCTCCAAACTCATATTCTTCCTATGGTATATCCTCTTCTTGCATCCCTAGTCTCTTTCTTCCTTTTCATCGCTTCCTTCGTTCTCTCAAACAATCCCAATGTCATCCTCTAGTTCCCCTATGTGAACATATCCCCTTAGAAGTCAGAGTCCATTATCATCACATGCTTGTAAAACAATATCATTTTTATCCACATACCTAATGATTTCAAGAACCTCTTGTGCAAACCTTTGAAAACTTTCCTTTCTGCAACACTGTATGAATGGATACAATCTACTACAAACTCTATAATATATCCTTCTAGTATGATATCCAACCAACACTCAACTACATGAGTAGTTGGGTTTCTTACAAAATTCAACTGTCTTACCAATTTAGGAGTCCAATCTCTCGATGCTATAGGCCTATACCTTCCAGTTTTCTCCACTAATATTTCTATCCACTCAATTAGATTAATTAGAAATTTACTAAAGAAAATTTCATGAAGATCTATGTACACATACCTTTTCATCCATTGCTTGTCACTCATATGAGGGTTTATGTTCTCATGTCGAGTAAACTCTCATTCCTTCCGTTCCAACCATTCTCAGATCTCCATTTTAGTCGACCTCCAAAATATCCCCTTAATAACAAAGTCCTGACAATGAAACCATTTGTTGGAACTATGTGCAATTTGTAAGACCCTAGGTTCATCTCCATTTTAGTCGACCTCCAAAATATCCCCTTAATAACAAAGTCCTGACAATGAAACCATTTGTTGGAACTATGTGCAATTTGTAAGACCCTAGGTTCAATTTATATGTGAACAAAAAAACCCACCATACACCAGCCCTTTCGGCATCACCCATTTGCACAAATGAAGTGTCACCCAAAGTATCCATTGGGACTACAAGAACCGGGTTTCTGTAGTAGGGGTACATAGGAGGAGATCATTCTATTCATTATTCCTTATTATGTCTGTGCATGTAACTCACTCCTTGTTCTGTATTAACTTAGCAAATCAGTTTCATATTATCAGAACATTACCACATAAACTCGTTGCTATAATATTTATGAACATTACACCATGATTTAAACCTAAGGAAAATCTATTCTACTATGCATCCAAACATAACTCATAAGACAACACATAAAAGATAAACGACACAAGATTCAATATCATCTTATTAGCACTCATTCATTGATTCTTCTCGTCAACAACATGTTACATTCACGAACTCCAGAACAAAAAAAAATAGATTCTACATTACTTCTCGATAATAATCATATGGAGGAACCCCTATTCTCCAAACCAATTACATATTTATACATAAAATCTTGGGATTAAAACCCTACTTGGTTTATTCCAAAACCCATTACATTTCATGGGTAGTTCAATTAACTGGTTGTCGACTGCTTTCTTCTAATTTTCCATCTGCATGCTACTTTTGCATGTCCTTCCATATTTATAATGTTCAACTATCATCCTTCCTTTTCATACGCTTTCTTATCCTACTTTTATTTTTCTTTCTTCTTCTATTTTATTTATTCTATGTCTTATTCTTCTCACTGCATACTGTCCTTCTCAATGCATCTCAGCTGGACACTTCCTCGTCCTTCTTATTCTTCTCTTCTGTGCACCTCCTCTACACACTTCTTCTGTACTTCAGATTTTTCCTCAAAATGTTATTCCAAAATTACCTTTCCAATAGCTCGTAAGAATAATGGTGCTATAAAGGAAGTGAGAGAAAATGATTTTTAACTATGAGGTTTGAATACATGAAATAATGAAAGAAAATAAACTGGTATTTTTCTAAGGGTGGCTGGGAGGTGCAAGGTCTAAGGAATGTTTTTAATTCATGAAGAACATACGTTGATGGACAATTCCATGACAATAGAGACATAGCAACACATTTGTACATGTGAAGGCTTATAGTCAATTTGATATTGTTGGCATATTGATGTGATTGGTGTCTCTTGTAGGTTGGTTCCTACAAACACTATAGTTGTAGGTTGGTGCCTACATGAAGAGCTGAGTTGGTGCTCAACCAAGGGGATTGTTGTCTCTTGCAGTTTGGTGCTTGCAAACCTTATTTATAAGTTGGTGTTTAGTCAAGGATAATGGTGTCTCCATCAGGTTGGTTCCTAGAAATATTGTAACAATAGGTTGGTTCCTACAAATATTGTAATAATAGGTTGGTGCCTGCAAATATTGTAACAATAGGCTGGTGCCTACAAGATTTTCTTAAAGAATTATTTTGTGGTTTTCTCCCATTTGTGTTTCCATGTAAAATATCTATGTACCATGACTTTATTTACATGGTTAGTTCCCTGCATTGTTAATTATAATCTTTGGAATGATTAATTGAAGTTAAAAATAGTTTTATCACTGTTCAAATTGTGTAACACTGATTCACCCCCCCCAGTTTTGCTAAATATTCCAACAATTGGTTGTTTTTCTAAGAGGAACTTAGATCTAAAACCAGTTTCTGTGAATTCCACATAGAAAGATACAATCTTTGTCCAGATTGTTGCGACCCCCTTTTGTCTTCTTGAAAAAATATGCAAAAATAAAGAAAACAAATTCCCCTTTTTATGGCCGAAGAAAGGGCTCTAATACCACTTGTTAAGTTCCAAATAAATGAATATAGAAATACCACAATATATCCAAGAACAATACAGAATAAATATCCACTTTATTAGTATCAAACTCTTAGGGTAGGGAAACCCCATATAATAGATCCTATTAAGGAAGGCATCCACTCTTTTTCACTTGCCTCTTCAAGGGGGGAATCCTCCCAATGATCTACCACTCCAAATAAAATACTTCTTGACTTTCCATTACATTTATTTAACCCCTTTATATAGTGATATCAACCACCTAACAACATTCTAGAGGAGGAACCTTCTAGAATTAAAACCTTCTAGAAGCAGAACCTTCTAGTAAGTCCTCTTACATTTATTGCATTCACACTAGGCCTTATTTATTAAAAGTGGTCTTTATACATTAAAATACTTATATTGTATTAATCCCCTCAGGTACCTCCCTAGGTACCCCATATTATCCCCCCTATCTACACTACACCAAAGTTGAACGATGATATTGAGCAATTAGATCACCTTGTAGAGAGTAGATGAAGCTTGGAGATTGTTTTTCATTCTTTAGGAAAATTTATTGATGTATATCAAAGGCTTGGGCCAACAAACAATAGTTTCATTGATTTGATGAGGATACACAAGAAAGTGGTGATGGGCCTTGATAAATGGCCTAAAATAGAGAAAAGGGTGTGAAAAGAGAAAACTAGATCAATGTTTAATTTTAAGGAAGGAACAAAGTGACTGATGTTGAAGGTGAAATATTTCAAGCATCCTAACATTGTTATCCATATTCATAGTCGATTCTTGGTAGCATAAAGATTGTCATGGAATAATGAGGTGCCGATTTATTTTGTGAGATTTATCTATGCATATGTTTTTGCGAATATGCACCCGAATTTTACCGACCTACCATCCAAATAGTATGGCGTTGGTAAAGGTTGAACATATAATTAGATAGGTGCATTTCAAGATCCAACATTCCCTAGACCTCCACCAGCCTTGGTATCTCATCCACCAAGGGTGGGTTATTTATGTTCATAGATGGAGGCCACTTCACAAGTTGGTAAGGAGGCAACATATGCAATAGTGGATAGTTCAAATTCAGATTTTGTTGGTATTGATGTCAGTTTGAACCAATAGAGGGAACGATCCAATTCCCATGATATATTTTTTAATAGGACATATGATGAGATAGACTACATGAGCCTCAAAGAGGTACGAGCTCATGCAAATTTTTGTTGCAATGGTTGGAAAGAATTAATTTTGCATGAGGGAGAGGGAATTGGATTGGTATGTGTTACAATTGGTAAATGTTTAATGTATTCGATGATACTTATTTTATTATTATATCCACATCATCACAAATTTTGAAATAACACATGTTATGAAAATGTTTATGTTCATTAATTGCAGTTTGCTTGAATGTTAAATGATTTATCATTAAATTCAGGAATATCATCGTGTTCAAATTTGGATACGATGAATCAGATATGTTTTTTAAAATATCCATATCTACACTTTAATTGTATAATTTGACACCTTGTTGAACAATCAATCCAACAAATTTATATCATGCCATTAATGTGAATAATGTTTTATAAAATTCAAATTTGTTTTGTTCACAGATTCCCATTCCATATCTTAACATGTTACTAGGCATGGGATATGTTCCAAAGGTTGGGACTTCATACGTATAATTGCATGTTCGAAAATTTTGTAGTTATGAAAACTACAATGTCATTTAAAATTTTAATTTAAAAACAAAATATCTGACAATTCAAAATTTCAAATTTCAAGGTTGTGGGGGTAGTCTCATGTCTCTAGGGATTTTGGGTATGGGGAAA
This sequence comes from Picea abies, assembly GCA_900067695.1. Lineage (NCBI taxonomy): Eukaryota > Viridiplantae > Streptophyta > Pinopsida > Pinales > Pinaceae > Picea > Picea abies. The sequence continues at coordinate 13,404 of CBVK0100370343.1, forward strand.
ACCTATTTCATATTGGGAGATGTTTTGGTTGGCATCTCGCATGTATTGCATGTTTCAAAGTTTAAAACTATGATTTCAAGTGTCAATCATTTAATTTTAATTCATTAAATTATTTAAAAATGTTCCACACACACATGTATTATAGGGGAACCAAGAGGGGAAGTTGGGTATGGGGTAGCCTTCTTCTTCCATATTGCAAGACATTATGATTGATGATTCATAGGTATCAAGCATGTTTGAAAGTTTGTAACTATGATTTGATGCATCATATTTTAATTTTAATTATGGGTAAATTCACGAAGGTGGGTAACACTTTCATGACAATTGGGTCTCAAAAATTTCAAAAGACATTTTTTTGGCCGAACAAATATTTCTTTCGGCTGAAAGTACTAGTTTTTCAGCCAAAACATGTTTCGACCAAACCTTGGAACGTCAAATTGAATAATTCCATGATGATGCTCTCGATTTTCGTGTATAATTTTAACTGAAACGATTTTTTTTCATCCGGTGACATCTTTTCAACCGAAAGATATTCTGGCCAAAATACTCTTTCGGTCGAAAGACATTTACGGCCAAAAGATTCTTTCAGCTGAAACATTCTTTTGGCCAAAAAATCGTTTATATATTTGAACCACATCGCTCCTGTAACAGTTTTTACGAATTGATGAGGTTGTGAGCGTTGTGGACATTGTCAGTGTTGTGGATGGGTGAACATTGCAGGTGAGGGTGGATGTTGCAGCTGAGGTGGGCGACCGGACGTTGTTGTTGCTTGTTAGTTGTTGTTGTGGTTAGGTGGATGTTGGAGATGCGGGCTATCAAGTAAGTTCCAATTTGGATTTCGTTTTTGTTTTGTTTTTGAATTAGTTTTAATATTAGATTTTTGTTTTAAATTTTAGTTTTTGTTTTAAATTTTAGATTTAGATTTAAATTTAGAGTTTTGACAGGGCCGTATTCAACCCTATCCATGTACAAGGACATGCTTGAATTTGGGCCTATCCTTGTACATGGACAGGGCCAAATATGGTTATGTCCTTGTACAGGAACATACTCGAATTCAGGCCTATCCCTGTACATGGATGGGGCCGAATACGACCCTGTCAAAACTCTAAATTTCCAAAAAAATATTTTTTTTAGTAAACTTGATATGTGTTTTAATTTTTTAGAGTTATGAAGAGTTAGGAAAAAATGATATGACGTGTTTTAATATTAGTTTTAGTTTTAATTTTTGTTATAGTTGTTGTTTTAATAATGTAGTTTTAATTTTTGCAAATTTTATAGTTTTAACATGGCCATATTCGGCCCTGTCCATATACAGGGACATGCCCAAATTCGAACCTGTCCCTGTACATAGAAAGGTCCGAATATGTATCTGTCCTTATACAGGGACATGCTCGAATTCTTTCCTATCCCTGTAAATGGAAAGAGCCATATTCAACCCTGTCCATGTACAGGGAAAGGCCCGAATTTGGGCCTATCCCTGTACATGGACAGGGCCATATTCGATCCTGCCGATTTACAAACATAGTCCTGAAAACTGATAGTTAAAATTACACTTCATTAAAAATGTATGTGCTATTTTTCACCTTATGGAAGCTTAGAACATCTAATATGATAGCATTGGTTTCAACTTCCATTACCTGATAACATTATTAAGCTAAGTGATCAATGTAGAATGAGCTTGAATGTTACTCTTATCAGTATTAACACCATTGCTTTAACTCTTACTATCATACAAGAACTATGATAAATGAGCACAACAAACACACTTACTGTACAGTTACAACAAAAAACACACTCACTGTATAGTTACAACATGGAACAATAGTCACAATGAGCAAACAAAAAACACACTTACTGTATAGTTACAACATAGAACACTAGTTATAATGAGCTTACACAGAATACAGATCCATGTAATTTACATAATAAGTGGAATCATTACCCGATATTAGTATTAAGCTAAGTAATCAATGTAGAATGACCTTGAATGTTACTCTTATCAGTATTAACACCATTGATTTAACTCTTACTATCATACAAGAGCTATGACAAATGAGCACAACTAACAGACTTACTGTATAGTTACAACAACAAACACACTCACAATTTAGTCACAACATAGAACACTAGTTACAATGAGCAAACAAAAAACACACTTACTGTATAGTTACAACATAGAACACTAGTTACAATGAGCTTACACAGAATAGAGATCCATGTAATTTACATAATAAGTGGAATCATTACCCGATAT
>CBVK0100370387.1:0-18745 GCA_900067695.1 Picea abies
AACTATGGTGATCTTGGAAAGCTTCTCTTAATGCTTTTCGAGCACAAAAACAAAATTCTAAAGAATCACAAGTAATCACTCACACTCTTAAGGTCCAATAGACCAATTCGATCTTAGTGGACGTTAATCACCATCATCATCATAACTTATCAATCTTCTAGATTTTTAATTTTACCCATCCACATTTTTTATTATTTATTTTAATATGTTTGTGATAAATTTATTAAGTATATAATGCTATTCTCGGATAAAGTTTGATGGAATTACATAAATCTCGCATTAAAGTAAAGAACATACAAATAGAAAAACGCTAAAGGAGATACCACCACACCACCTAATTTGTGTGCGTTCCTAAATATTTATTAATGTTAATTGAATAAATTAGGTAAGCATCACCCCTACATTATTGGCTTGAATTTAGTATTTTAGAAATATGGTAAGGTCTCCAAACATTTAAGAAGTTGCGTTTTTCATCCCGTACCATGTATTCCATATATAAGTACAATAATGATGTGAGTGGCTCAACTTTTAACAATGCTTGACTTTGTATAAATATTTAATGAGAGAGAAACACACACGAAACATACATGAATCTCCTTATGTTTTTAATAAAAAAGCTTAACAAGTATAGTATAAGTGTATTTATTTTATATAAGATAAATGGTAAGACGACTTAGGTCTTTAAGTTAAAAACACTAACCTATAAAAACTTTCTAAATGATTCATAAAACAAGTATAGTATAAGTGTATTTATTTTATATAAGATAAATGGTGAGACGACTTAGGTCTTTAAGTTAAAAACACTAACCTATAAAAACTTGCTAAATGATTCATAAAAAGTAAAGGTCTACTTCAATATTTATTTTGTGGAAGGTTTAAGATTGCTAAACTTGTTAAGGCCAGAAGTGATTTTAAGGATGGAAATTTATATTAAAATGTAAAAACTTGGGCTAATCTTACTAGTTCTTAATATGCAAAATATAAAATGTTTGGCTATAGTTTTATAAAAATATTCCAATTTCTAAGGATTTTATATAGTTTCTATAAAATTATGGTGATTTTTAAGGTAAAATAATTTTATTCTATGGAATTTGGGCTCATCATTTTTAGAAAAAATGGAAATTGAGGAATCTTTTTTTGGGAAAAACCATGGAAAATTAGCCCATTTGCGAAATTTAGCCCCTAAAATCATCTATGGTTAAGGCACTCCATTATGTGAGGTCACGGTTTGAAATCTTGACTTACTTTGTGTGTTGCGTGTGGGGTAATATGGGAATGCTTGGAAGTTATAGTGTTAACGGTCGGAATCGACCCTGTGTCACGCGAGTACGAGCTTGACCTAGTTGTTGATTCTGCCATATACAAAAAAAAGAAAAAGAGAGAAAGACTTGTCATGCAACATAGATAGAGTGAATGGATAGAGGAGACATTGTTTCATAACCAAACTCATTTTAGGGGGAGGTTTTTGTCCTTCAACAACAAGCTTGAGCTTGGTAATGATTGACTCTCATCCATTGTTTCCTTGCATGGGTTCTTTAGGACATTTTGTGGCCAAAGGAACAATAGAATATTTGTCACAATGAGGGACTTCCATGGTCCTAGATGGGAACCAACTCTTTCACCTTTCTTGGCGCCCTCTTAGTGCGTAGTCTTCTTTATGTTGAGGTCGATGACTACTTGAAGCTCTGAAGTGCATAGTGTCAACGATTGAGTGACATTTAGGACGCACTCTACTCATACTCATGGTACATTACTCTAATTAATTAGCTCACACAAGAACACCACTTCCATATCAACCTTTTTCATTTGCACCTAAATCTGTAGAGATGGGTACATTCTAGGGAGTCATCGTGCTAACTAAAATTAACAATGTGTTGTACATTTGTGAAATGTATGTTTGTGAAAATACATTCATTCTTTGTTTTTCTAGAGATGATATCAAATATGAATTCAATCCCTTGTGATGCTATGTGAAATTACATGACCCATGGGAGAGAGTCTCCTAGGACATACTTATGAAATTGGTAGTAGAGCTTATGCGGCTAGTCCAAAGAAGGTTGGTGTATTTGCAATACCAAAAAATGTATTTCAAGGTTTCATTTTTTCCATAAAGAGGACAATTGCATTGGAGGACCCCTAAGTATTCCTATATAGGTTTTCACAGTTAGTCATAATGTTGCTTGAACTTTCTAGAGGTAAAATATTATACATAGTTTGTCTGCATAAAACTCAAGCAATCTGTAAGTATTTTAGGGGCTTGCTAATATGAAGGCCTACATGAATCAAAAGCCAAGCAAAACAATCATTTTTAATTCTAGTGACACTCATGCTAGAGGACCCCTAAGTATTTCAGAGGCTCACTAATATGAAGATCTACATGAATCAAAGGCCAAACAAAACAATTGTTTTACTACTTGTTACATCTTCTAGATATATTTTAATCCATATTTTAATTTTGTTTGGGTTTGTTTAATTGTTTAATGAAATGGTTTTTTAGCTAAAATATGGAATAGGCAAGAAATCATTTTTTTTGTTATTTGAAATCTATTTTTGAATGTAGAAATGGGTTCAGCGTGTTGAAAGACCTATGGGGCATTTAGATTATACAAAAATAATCACTCAAATCAGAAGATCTAACAATTTCTTGCTAGATTTTGGGCAAATGTTCCTGGACAGACATTTTTTTTATAAAATGAGAAAATTTGATCATAAATCAGTTGTCAGTTAGTATTGGAATAGTTATTATTGACTGTTCTCTGCAAATGCAGTCAGATTCATCACCTTTATTCAAAAAAAACAAGCTACCTAGAATAATTTATTGGTAATCAGGAAAGGGGCAGGATTACTGGTAGTCAGTAAGAGACAGACTCCTGCCAGATGCCTTTGAATCTTGGACTATTAAATTGTAAAAACACCTCAGAATCTTAGACCGTTAAACTATAAAGATATATACCTCTGAATCTTAAACAACTAAACTATAAAAATATATACCTCTGAATCTTAAACAACTAAACTATAAAAACATATGACTAAAAACATTCTTAAGTCATACTCCACAACCAAATTTTAAAAATACACAACCATTTTTTAATACTAAAATAAGAATCTCAATCCAAAACAAAACAGCCATGTTTTACAATATTCGCCATGATTTGTCTGTCAGATTTTCCAAACGAAGTCAAAGGCGGAATGTGTAGTTTCCACTTATATTCCAATAGGTAAAAGCATATGATTAGATGCCTTAATTTGAAGCCCAAAACAGGGGAGAGAGGCAATCCTTGATGTACAGGTAACCTCCCTTTGCCACTCAGCAGCTTGTTTCTATAAAGAAAGGAGGTAATTGACAAGAGTACAGTTGCATGATAGTTACAAAACTATGGAGATATATAGAAACGCTGGGTGGTTTTGAAGAATGAGAAATTACATATAATATTATTAATTTGTATTTGAGTGTCAAATATGGAAGCATAAGCGAAAGTGACAAGAACGGAAGTGGAGGGTAAGTAAAAGTAAATATTATTAGCAGAGCAGGGTGGTCACGTGGGTGTGCTGCTGTGGTATGTTACCTTTGGAGTAGACAAGCGACGGTTGTAAGTGGCCCTGGGCAGACCGGCCAGTTAATGTAGGTCCAGAGGCATGGGCATGGGCATGGTTGCCTATTTTAGCAGAAATATGTACGGCATTCAACGGAAGGGGCAGAGCAACAGCGACAGGGTGTGAGTTTGAATACGTACCGTTTCGATGAGGTGGACACACGCGATTCTTTCCCCGTTGGTGGGTGGGTTCGGAATAATATAAGCAGGGAGGCCATACCGACAGGCCCAAATTAAGGGAAAGTAGGTAGGTACGATTACCCCTAGAGGTTTCACGTGGACCTAACTACGGTGGAGATCAGAATAATACAATATTTTTATTAATACCGTTAACTGTGGATGAAGGGTCAGACGTAGGGTTAGGGTTTTGGAACGCCAGCAGAATAATCGAGTCCACTGATGGTGAAAAAAGCTGCGTGTTTAGGTTTCACTTGTCGGAAGTGAGAAACGCACATGAGGCGATTGGCAGGGCCGGTACTGTGAACAGTGCATGGATAAGGGCAACGGACAAGGGATGTGCAGGGTGATGGACACGATATAATTGAGGTGGGCAACACTTGTTGGAATGATATACAACACCAAGTACGTTTTTCTTATTTGGTTAGGGGTGGGGAAAGGAGAAGAAGAAGAGGAAGAGGGGGGTTAGGACTCAGGAGGAGGGACTAAGAAAGAAAGCTCCCTGTCGGGCTTTTCCTCACCTCATTCATATATCACACAGATAGGGATAGGGGTCATGGAGAATCAAGGTCGCAGCAAGTTCAAGAGAATTTGTGTGTTTTGTGGGAGTCGATCAGGCTACAAGGCAATTTTCAGCGAGGCCGCCCTTGATCTAGGCCAGGAATTGGTACAGATTTGTGTGTTTATACCCCCATCCCTGCAAACGTAAATGGAGTTTGTCTTGCATGTTGTGTATGTACAGATGATTGCCTGTGTTGTGGAGCAGATGTTGTTTTGTATTGGGTATTACAGTTGTCCAAAAGCAGATGTAGTTTTGTATTGGGTATTACAGTTGTCCAAAAGCAGATGTTGTTTTGTATTGGGTGTTACAGTTGTCCTGAAGCAGATGTAGTTTGTATTGGGTATTACAGTTGTCTGTTGTCCTGAAGCAGATGTAGTTTGTATTGGGTATTACAGTTGTCTGAATTTCAGAGGGAGCGATCGTGTAGGTTTTAGACAACTTTGTCTGTGTTGTTTTCTGGACGTATTCGGGTACTGTGCCATGGAGCATTTGATTGATTAGATTTCTGGAAGGAAAATCGGGGTTATGAATTCGTCTAATAGAATTGTGACAGTAGTCATGATTTATATTGTTGCAGGGCTTTAAATATGTCGAATTAGCTGTTTTCTGTGTGTTTGCATTCTGCATGCTTGTGGGATTCAAGAGGTTTCATGCCCCTCTGGTGCAGGTGGGGCGAAAAATCGACCTGGTCTATGGTGGGGGGAGCGTGGGGCTCATGGGATTGATCTCTCGGACTGTTCATGACGGTGGCTGCCATGTTCTTGGGTAAGAGATAAATTGCTTGTTGGGTTTGGTTCTTCTGAGCTTTCTGCGCAGTTTAATTTAAATAAGGGATCTATGTATAGTCCTCGATTTTATGACTTTTATTCGTAGGGAATTAGGCTATCCAGATCATTACATTGTCTCTGTTTCAATTCCGATTCCTAGGAGCAAAATCAATTTTTACAATAGCATTGGTGTCGCTAAACTGACAAAAAATGGCATCTGTATTTACTTCGTTTTCAATAATTAATTTATACCATTAACCCTAAACATATTGCCATTTTGTCCTGGCAGGGTTATTCCAACCGCTCTACTCCCTCACGAGGTATCATTGACTTCTATGCTGTATTTACAGTACAGCATAATTATTTTTTTAGTTGCCTGTTTCTTTTCTTCCCCATATCCTTCACTTCTTGCAAATTTTGAGGCATTTTAACAGTACAAATAACAGTTCAGTGTTCTTTACAACGATCTTGAAGACTTTCAATATGGTTAGTACAGAATTTGAGAACGTTCAAATGCAATTCTAAATGTATATTGCATTGCATTATTCTTTACAATTTATATATTTACAATTCCTTCTGGTTTTTCTGCCCTTATGAATGCCATGTTTTGAGAACTGCAAAAGGCCGAGAGTCCGAGAATCTGGAGGCTACTCTTTACATTTGCCTGGGTATGGTTTGCATAGAAGTGAAAACACACGAAGTCCGGGCTGATCAGGCATTTCAGAAACTTAGTGGCACATTTATCTTTTTGAGGAATAGAAAATCAATCCAACTTTCACGATATTGTCCTGAGATTGTGAATGACGTTGAAAATCCAGTGTAGAGACAGTAATAGCAAAGAGCCTCTTAGGACCTCTCAAGATGAAACGCAGAGGAAATACATCAAACCAAAATCAGATATCTAATCCTTGTTAAGGTCCCAATTTTACTATCATTCGGTAACCGGAATAGTTGTAGAAGCTTAGTAATTCGTCTTGAAAATCGTAATTCTGCATTTAGATACCATTACGACGAAGCCCAACATCTTAAAAATCTAACCCCAATGTTCAACTAGGAGTAACGCAGCATTTGCAAAACGTCCATGGACACTGGTAATGCCGACATAGAGATGCGAATGGGATTTCTTCATATCAACCTTTTATTCCATATCCATTCAGTCTGTAGCCTGAATTGTATAAAAATGAGAGTATACAGTCTGTCATGTATACACTCAACACATAAAGATGCCACTTATTGCAAATATATAGTGAGGAATTTGCTGCAAAAGTTTATAAATATTGATACACGTCCAGCAAGTTCGGCACATGAATTTTGAAGGATGTGCTTATGTTTATGATTCATATTTCATGTGGATCTCACTTCAAGTGCCATCCGGTGGTCTGTTTTTGTCACAGATATCTGGGGAGGCAGTTGGTGAAGTGAAAACCGTTGCAGACATGCATGAGAGGAAGGCAGAAATGGCACGTCAAGCAGATGCTTTCATTGCTCTACCAGGTGTGTGTTTTTAATATAAGTCTTTAGGAAATTCTGATTAATAATTATCGACAACACATGTGGAATGTTACCAATTCCATCTAAGATTCTTGAACTTCATATTAGTCCTGGTTTCATCACAGACAGTTGTTAATAAGGTAGTGGTGTTTCAACCTATTGCTGATGTAGGTGGTTATGGGACGATGGAAGAGCTATTAGAGATGATCACATGGTCACAACTTGGCATTCATGATAAGCCGGTAACTATCCATGATAAGAATCGAAACTTCCCTCATTTGCTTGCATGAGTTGTCCATCGTTGGCTGTGGAATAAAGGGTTCGATGGTCTCTGAAAATTAAATGAAATATTCCATGATCAAAGGCTAATTCGAAGCTGAATATCTATTTGCATGCTTAATGGAACTTATAAAAAGAATCCTATGTACTTGATGAAAAGTAGCTTGGATTTGTTTTCTAGGTGGGTCTCCTGAATGTTGATGGATACTACAATCCCTTGCTTGCCTTGTTCGATAAAGGTGTGGAAGAAGGATTCATCAAGCCCACAGCGCGGCATATTGTTGTTTCTGCTCCAACAGCCAAGGAACTCATAGAAAGAATGGAAGTAAGGCCGTATACCAGTTTTGTCATTGTTCGAATGATCTTATAAAGAATTTTGTCTTTGTTTTTATTTTTTAGTTCTAGATTGATGGAACTGTGATCACCAATATCAACCTCTAATAACAAAAATAGATCAACTATCATATAGGGTTTATAGTTTTGTTGTGGCTGCATGCATGTTTTTTGAGAGAGAAAAGTTGGGTTAATTATCTGTGATTATTTTGTGCAGGAATATGCTCCTACGCATGACTGCGTTGCACCCAGACAAAGCTGGGAGGTGGAGCAACTTGGTTATTGTTCAACTGCTTCCAAACATTGTTAATGTCTCTGCCTATGGGCTTATTGTTAATTATTCAAGATTTTTATTCTTACAGCATTTGTACATAAATTCTAATGTCCATAAATTTTACAACGGGGAAGAAATTTGCTGTCCATATTGTGCAATAATTCTCCAATTTGTCCATCTACTGGCTATAAAAATAAAATAACAATGACATCATGTATAACACAGCTATAGATCATTGATGGAACTCATAGTAGCTGTCAAATGGGCCTTTGTTTCTTATAATATGGCAAAACACCACCCTCCATTGATCAAAGCAAAGCATTATGCTGGTCAGCACTTAATCCAAACTCATCATGAGCTTCCTGAAATAACTCAACAATTTGGATGGAATACAGCTAGCAGTACTCTCTTGCACGCGTAAATATGATAAAACAAGGAGCTCATATGCACAAAAACGGGATAAATTCTCTGCACCAAAATCAATTATTGGTCCTCTTTTTCATCTTCATTTTAAGAGCAAAGCATTTGGTGACAATGAAACAGCGAGATCGTTGTTACAGCTACCTAATTATCTTAAAACAACAAAACTGTACGTGTTGACCCTAAAAGGGGCAGGGAGAGAATGGTGGATAGCATATTCTTTTGAATTTGGATTTCAGCGTACACGAACTTTACAGCCATGTGGAGGTGGCGTGAAAGATTCGACTGTCAAGATGGCATAGGCTGGATCTAATGATATAATATATAAGATATTTTAGGGTGTCGGCATAACAATATTTTACAGGAGTAGACAGGCTAGGTGCACTTCACCAGGGTGGGGGAAATTGTCGTCTGTAAACATTCATAAAAACTGGGTTGGGGGGAGAGATCTACTATGCATGTTTAACATACAGTATCATGTTTAACATACATTATCAGAGGCGTTCTCTAAATGTTCTATCTTGTGGTGTTTTTATCAAAATTTCTAGATAAATTTTCTATTTTTATTGTTTAAATTGTATTTCTGAATGTATAAATAGATTTAGAGTGTTAAAAACACTTAAAACATTCTCATTATACAAATTTAGCTACTGAAATCTTCATATCCCATCATTCCTAATTAAATTTCCGACAAAATCAAATGGAAAAAATCCTAGAACACAACAAACCAAAATATAGAACGTTAAGAATACTCTTCAAATGTCATGTCATCGACGTCTAAGAAAAGGAAGAGGTTAATAGAAATAAAAATCCATCTGAATCCCTCATCGAGACGTTTCCACTTGGTACCTATATTAGTTTTTGTAAACGGCTAGATCCACTGCAGCAACGTAGTATCTGGAACTTGTCCAGAGATAGTATTAGTGGTAAATAAAGGATGAACAGAGCTGCCCTTGCGTGTTGGTTAGAAGTAGGGAGATGTGACGAGGCCAGGCAAAATAGTTTGTTCGACATGTGAGTGTATCCAGATGCCTTGAATTTTAAAATGATGTTCGCCAGTAACGGTTTGAAAAGTCCAATCCGATGCGTTGTCCCAATGTCAGATTTAGATTCCGATTCCGATACAAGGCACTTGGTCCTTGGGCAATGGTCACGCACCACCCTGGGAATGTATATTCAACGTGTATTAGGTGGCAGCGAGCAAGCTCCTGCAAAAGACACAGAATGTAACAATCACGAGCAGCTCATGCGTCTGATTCCCGACATGGAGTTTTAGATTTGAATTTATGTATATTATTAGCTTTGGAGGTTGTGCAGAGATATATGGCAAGTGCGGGATTATAGAGTGAAATGTGCTGTAAGATTTCAGTGGTCAGGCTTGGGCTGAGCAGAGAGCAGAGGCGGAGGGCTTGTCAGAGGAATGGTATGCATATCCAGAAGAAAGTACAAATACAACATGGCATGGCAGGCCCTCGTGAAGGCTGCCAGACCAGATCCAAAATAGGAGGAGGAGAGGTGTTTTCACTTTTCTCTTTGTCTTTATGGTCAATGCACTTCTTGGATCTGGTTGCTGTGCTATTTCCATTGAAGTTGTATATATATATATATATAATATATATATACTTACTGTGCAGGTTTCTTGTCTCTTTTCGGGCTCAGCACGTAAAGCCAAAGTAATGCTTGCTTTTCCCAACAGACTGGGTGCACTTTTGGCGTTCACTTTTTCACAGCATGCTTGGATTACTTGGCATGTTGGGTTTCTTAGTCTTAGATATCACTTGGTCTCGCAGCACAGTCTCTGTAATATTTTACCTAAATTCAGTTACTAATTCTAGCCAACAGTCTATTACGCTCTGTAATATTTTCCCTAAATTCAGTTACTAATTCTAGCCAAGATAATGGCGATTGGCTAAAGAGATCGTCCCTGAATGCAATGAATCAACTGATTCCGGGCTTATCGGAAAAATCCATCCATTAAGAAATTTCAACCTAGAAGGAAGAAGGAATTCAGTTGAGTAGTACTAAATTAAAATATAGTAACAATTTTGTAAATTTGTGATGAAATTAGTATTATTTTTTAACAATTTTGTAAATTTGTGATTTTATATATTCTGATAAGTAGTACTAAATTAAAATATAATAACAATTTTGTAAATTTGCCATGGAAGTCAGATTAGTATTATTTTTTAACTTTATATTTTTTTAAATGCAATGGATCAATTTATTTTGGGTTTATTAAAAAAATCCATTGATTAAGAAATTTCAACTCATAATGAATTCAGATAAGTAATACTAAATTAAAATAAAAAAATCTATTTATTAAGAAATTTTAACCCATAATGAATTTATAAGTAATACTAAATTAAAATAGTAACAATTTTGTATATTGAATATTTTTAACAATTTTGTAAATTTAATAATTTTAATAATTTGATGTGGACCTTAAAAATAGATTATTATTATTATTATTATTATTACTACTAAATTAAAATAATAACAATTTTGTAAATTTTTTATTTTATATTTCTTGAAATTTTTTTTATTATGAAATTAAATATATTATATTAAAATTATTAAATTTTATTGATAAAATGAATAGTGTGCATTTTTATAAATACATAAAATTTAATATAAAAATTAAATTATCTTTAATTTAATTTAAATAGTTTAAATTTAAACTAAACATTAATATAATCATTATTAATTAAGTAATATTAAACCTAAATTTAATTTATTAGAATTAATAGTGTATAATTTGTAAAAAAAATTCCAATTTAATATAAAAATTCAATTCTCTTTAAATAGTATTATATTTAAATTAAACATCAATAAGATTATTATTATTTTAAATTAAACAACATTAAACTTAAATTTAATTTATTATAATATAGTTAATTTAAATAGTATTAAATTTAAATGAAATATCAATATCATCATTATTTACTTGAAACTAAATAGTATTAAATTTAAATTGTAATAATTATAAAATAGTTTTTATTTTCAGAGGGGTTAGTTATATTCATTGTACCCAATGAATGTAGGTAGGAATTTGGTTGGTTCTAAATTTATTTGGATATCAAACCATAGAATGTAATTAGGAATTTGGTTGGTTCTAAATTTATTTGGATATCAAACCATAGGTATAAAAACTTAAAAAACTTGTAAAAAAGAAAAAACTTTAAAATTTATTTAAAAGACCGCTTGCATCTTTTGTATCTTTTACATACTAAAATCCTTTCCCAAAGGCAAAGAAACTAGAATCGTCATAAATAAACTTTGAATAAACTTACAACACAAACTTCAGAGAGAAAATATAGGTACAATTGTTATGCCATGCCAAAGTCCAAAAAGGCATGAACATATCCTTGGTGCATGTTGTGCACGTGTTTTGCTTACATCAATGCATTTAGCTTACATCAATGCATTTACATGTGTTGCTTTACTCAAGTGCTCATGTTGGTTTCTTTTAGGTTTAGCACTTTCATGCACATAGTGAGTTAAGCTTACTTAATATTTTTCTTTTGTTGTTTGTGCTTTATTAATTTGAGAGGAGATTCATGATATGTCATTGCATGGCTTTTTGAAGGTCATTGTATTTGTATTATTTGATTGATCAATGAGAAAGTTAGTGGGTTAATGAGCATAGCACCTCATTATAACAATTTGGTTTCACTTTTTGATTGACATTCTTTTATTTCATACTCTTAATCTTGGGCGGTTCAGTAGCCAAGCTGGAGATTTGGGATAGTAACCAATTCTCATATGGTATCAAAGCCTAAGATAATTTGAAGGACACTTTTCATTACAAGTGAAAATTCAAATTTTAAGGGGGTTAATTCACTACCCTTATTTTCAAGTGAAAATTCAAATTTTAAGGGGGTTAATTCACTACCCTTATTTTTCATACACTCATCCTGGGGATCTTCAAAAAATCTAGCCTTCTCTGTTGAGTGATCCACCATCAAATTCCTCTACACAACACCTTATGTTGTTTGAATATCAGTAGGCGAGTCTAGGGGACTTTTAAATTTGCTCAGGGTTTGCATGCAACTACAATAGATCCATATCCAAAGCAATACAAATATGCATCTACAAAAAATCCATAGCCAAGGAACAATGTTGTAGCTTGAAGGTGCTAGAAAGTATGTTGCATGTTACATATCTAGTTTTCATGGCTTTAAAAAGCCTGATATGACAATGATCTTGTGGCTTGAATGCATCCTCTATTATGCTACATGATCCTTTGTTTTGCAGCAACTTTGTGGTGTTAAGGCCACTCCTCTATTGCTATAGAAATTTGTGTTCAATAGTTGTTTTTCTAGTGATGAAGATGTCTTTTTCATTGTTATAGTAGTAGAATTGGTTTATAGCCTAAATTACCTAGACGTCGAGTGATTCAAGGAGCGATTTTCTATTGAGAATTCCATGGAAATTTCTCAAAATATTCACTCCTCCACTGTGATTCATTCACTCATATCACTATCAAAATCTGAATGGGTCAATCAATGTAACCTCCACTCTATGCGAGAAAACTTTGCATGTGAATTTTAGGGCCGATTCTGAGCTCTAAACATTCACATTTGTAACAATTTTCAAAATGTTGAAGCTTCCCTTTATTGAGCTACAAAGATCGTTGTTCTGTGGTAGCTTTGTGGTATTGTAGCAAGATGAAGAATAGGTTATAGAAATCCATCATGTAATAGCTTAAAATCCTATTGCAGATCTACAAACATTGCAAATTACTTTATTTTGTAGCGACTACCAAATTCACAAAAAGACTTTAGATTGGGTTTATGTTCCTTTTGGGGGATATTCTTTGTAATGGAAGACAAAATGCAATTATATCCACTCTTTACAGTCTAAATCTAACTGTTGTCAAAGAAATCAACAAACTACAAGAGGAATTTTGTGTAATGCTAGAATACCAAACTCAAATTTCAGATTGGATCACGTGCTTTAATGAAATGGAGGAAAAATTAACTCTTTGTATTGAACAACTTTTGGTCAATTTAAGAGAGAAATAAGATATCATTATTGGTTTGCAGAAAAATCTGCAAGATACTCTTGCTTGTATTGCCACTATTATAGTTTGGATTAGTTCTAATATCTCACAAGAGTCTATTTCAGTTGATGACTCTGCTTCCTCCATTGTCGATGGCACTTCCAATGATGAGAGTGTTGATAAGGAGTCTTGATGAGACCCAATTTTACCACCTTTTGCTATCTTATTTCCCTTATTTATAAACCCTTTTCACTTACTCATAACCCTATATTATTCATTTTTAATGCTCAAACCTTTGATTTAGGTTCAAGGTGTTTGTTCATTACATTCTCTAGTATTTCATTTTTTTTCTAATTAAACATTAAGAAAAATGTTTATTTGTATTTATCTTAGAATAAATTATTAGTTTATAGATTGTTGTAGAGTTGTTTGTTGCAAAATTGTCTGTTTGATATAGAACTATTTGTTGTAGATCCATGGGCTACATGCCCACATGCTACAGATCCACATGTTGTAGATCCACATGAATTAATATTTCGAATAATTTTTCAGCCTATATTCCAACAATGAATTATGCCATGGATCTAGGAGCATCATCAACAACCATCGTGGATGTAGAAAAAATATTGACACTATTTATGTATTAGTTATGAGTTGTTGTAACCACTTGAGAATATTCCATCCCCAAGTGGATTTTTATATTTAGGTGCTTTTTATTTTTGTTTCAAACAAGTTCATGTGTAAAAAAGAATGATATATTTGTTCTAGGAGGAGGATGCTTAGAGAAGACAGTCCAAACTATCATGACATACCATACAATCTCATGAGATCTTGTTCTAATGTAAATAGTAGTTTTATAATTTTCTATAGAGTGTGATTTTATTTATGTCATTGTAGTTTAACGCCAATGCCCTGTTTTGGGAGGCATAATTCACTTCAAGGGAACATAGTGATTAACACTTTAGATTGTTTCTCAATTTTGTTTTGTGTATTTTTTCTAATTTTTTTTGCCTGTGTTTATTTGAATTCCACAACTTAATCAATTCCTTTTACTGTCGAAAATAAATTAGTCTTTACAAGAATTTGATTTATTCAAATGTGTTTCAATTCAAGCATGTTTGATTTTGCAAGTGTAAATTTCCAATTAATCAGGAGCATGATAAACAAACCAGTAGCAAATGCAGAACCTGGAGCATGCACATACAATGTAATAGATCTCACAGAAATTTGGATCCTCGGTTGACAATTCAATGTTAAATCCATTTGGTTACTCTTTTTGTGAGACAATGAGGTGATTAAATAGACTGTCATTTTGGCATCATTTTCGGGGAGTTGCTAAAGACACAAATAAACACTATTTTCATTTGTTTTAGACAACACATGGTATAGGGATGAACAAAGAGGACATGTCAACTACCTTCTCTATGGGATCTCATACGTAGTGCTATGCATTCATATAGATGCATGAGTTAAATTAGAAATATAGGATTTTTTCATGTTGCAACAAAAGCCACCCATAGTCCTAACCTCATTGAAGGAAAAATTGGTAAGAAGAAGAAAGCACCAGTGAATGATGATTCCACTAAAGAATGAACAAAAGGGAATTCATTTCACCCAATTTCAAAGAGGTATGATATGGAATACTTACCATAACTTTGCAAATGACAATTCTTGAGTTCTGGACATGCACATAAAAATTGACTTACAATGATTTATTCATATCTCACAATTTGGTATCTAAGTCAATGATATTTTTGATATAGTACAATATTACACTGGGATAGACACACCCATAAAAAATATAAAATACTCAGATCATACTTTAAGAGATGTAGTCTTTTTATTAGATCTGTAGAAAGTTGCTACAAATTTCCTATAAATGTTGTTACATTTGCTACAGATTTTATGTAGATCATAACACAAAAGATAGGAACTAGGTATTTGATATTTTTGGTATAGGGAAGCATTAAACTAGGAAATATATACGCAAAAATAATATCACATACTTAGATCACACTTTAGGAGGAATAAGTTGTCCATCATATTCATGTAGCAAGTTGAATTGATAAACTTACTAAAAACAAAGTTAGGATAGTTGTATTTTGAGGGGATAAATGAAGGAATTTTCAAAAACCCATTTCTAAGGTATGTGGTACTTGGAATATAGTTTCCTATCCAACTTTAATTAATTCATTTTGATATCATGTGGAAAAACTATTCCCAAATTAGTAATTGTATGTTCTAAAATTTGCATTGCTAACACTTTTCCTCCTAGACTATTCATCGACCTATTTGGCATATCAATTCTTCATGTTTAAAAAAATGTTTCTCTTAGAGATATATACATGAATATTCTCTCATCTCCCACTAGAATCATGTCAATTTGATATTAGACGAAAAATGTGTGCCCAAAATAGGTCTAGGTCGGATATTGAAAATAGCTATGTCATGCAAGCTATTACTTCATAGATTTGAAGTAACATTTCAAAAAAAATTAAAAACATATTTACACTGGAGATATCTCTATGAATATACTTTAATATGGATTTGGAATCACTCCAATTAGACATCAATTGACAAATTTATCAGTGAAACACTGCTAGGTAGTCTAAGCTGGCCACCACTCCTTAGTAGGTAAAATAATAAAAAATGACTTTATGTGTCCTGTTTAAATCTATTTTATATGCACCATTTGATATTGTTTTTTATACTTGTTGGAAGAATAAATTACACGCACCTCCATTCTTCCATAATCTCACCTTTTATTGCAGATAAGTGTTATTTTTTTGCAGGTCACAAAAATACCAAGAAGATCAATCCATGAAGGAGTGATTTCTGAAGATCCATTTCTATGAAAAACACATATCACCAAAATATACAAACAAGATCAATATCATGTGATGTTGAGTCCTTGAACAAATGATGTCTAAAGTTGAAGTTCCTAGGATCTTGCTATGGAAAAAATCAAACTACTGACAAACAACACCAAGATTTTTCTTAAAGTTGTGGATGGATAAAGTACAAGACACATGAATAATTGGATTTGAAAACCAAGTGAAGACAACATGCTACATAAGTATAGAGGCATTTCTATAGAATTCAAGAAAAAATGCTACAAAAGTAAGAAGATCCAATGATCCATCATCCTTATTCATCAACAGTACTATTGTTGCACAAAGAAGCCTTCAAGAAGACCTAATATATTCTTTACTGCTATAGAACTATGGTATGCCAAAGCATTTTATTTTCCCCAAATCAAATATAGTTAGAAAAAAAGTGCATGTTGAATTCAATGAAGTTTCCTTTGTTTATGTGGTTGATATTGAAGACAAAATGTTTCCTCGGAGCTTCATAAGAATATCATTCATGCAACCACTACTACCAAATCAAAACTTCAGCTCACTTCTTTCTTCCAAAAATGCCTCCATAAATTCCTTCTCCACCCACTACTAACTCACACAATAAAGTAACTCAACCCACTTATAATGTTGAGCTATCTAGCTATCTTATCTCCTTTCCAGTTTCAATTATTTTTGAATAAAGATTTCCAAGAGTTTGTTGTTACCAATCCATCATAAGTTATGTTGTTTCTTATTTGCTATTGATATTGTTCCATCACACTTCCTTCATGTTTAGAATCTAACAGTGTGCTACAGTTTCTGCAGTATGTTTCTATTTTTAGCAACACTTTATAGATCCACAATATTCTTTCCAGCAAAGTTGTGTACCTTCAGAAAGAAGAGATCATAGCATGCCCCATTGTTGAAGAAATCCCTTATGTTTCCACAAAAGTTATAGGTTTAGGCTCATTGATGAGAAAGAGGTCCAGAACAACAATAATTTTAGTGGCCTCTCCAAAGATTCCAAAGAAAAGAAGGATAAGATCCACCATTGTTGCAAAAGTATAGAAAATAACAAGTTCCAAGGAAAATATTGGTGCTTCTACACAAGAACTAACACCAATAATCCTTGTGGATGCCACAAAAGAACCAACAATAGAGGATTCTACTAGTAAAGAAGTTGGAAAAACTAGTAAGTGAGAAGAAACATGTGTTTCCACATAAGAATTGACACCTACAATCCCTAAGGATGCTACACAAGAGTTATCCTCATAAGGCCCTATTGTTTCTATATACAAACCAATAGTATAGAAAGCATCTAAAGAAATTCCCTATGAGGAAGAGATTGTTTCCCCACAAGATGCTGCATAAGTATTCTCCCCTCAAGGATTCAATGAAGACATCTAATACCCAAGTGGAAATATTGCAAACAATCCCTTATACAAATTTCAAGGGCATTCACTACAGAAACTCTTTCCATGGGAGCTTGTGAAGAATCTTCTACATAACCAATCAAGACAACAAAGCAAAATAAACCTCAATTTTACCAGATTCTCTGTTTCTCAAGATGTCATATACTTGTTGTAGATTTACTGGACTTCTTAGGTAAGTGTAGGTACACTTCTTCTTTATAATTGTTTGTCATATTTATTGAATTCTATGGGTTTGTATTTGGAAATTCACTTAAGCCTTCTTTGGCTTTTAATTTTTTCCTACTTCCTTACCATTTATCATTTTTCCAAGGATAGAAAAAACCTTTAGTTGGGGGGAGAACATTGACCATGTATTTACCTATCATAACCACACCATCACCATCCTTATTCAATTTAAAATATTCACCATTCCATTTATACCATGAAATCATTTTACTCTACTTCCATTGTTCAAATCCATTCCAACATACCCCCTTGAATATCCAAGAAAGAGAAGAAGTATATCTACTAATGTTGTAGAATTTATTGAGGTAATTAGCTCAAGAAAACATATTGATGCTTCCACACAAAAACCATTATCATAAAGCATTGATGCTACTACACAAGAACCAATATCAAGAAACCTTGTTGTTGCTACACAAGAACCAATAATAGAAGTCCCTAGTGTTGCCACATAAGAACTTGTCACAGGGAATGAAGCAACACGACAATTTGTTGCATAAACAATTCCTCTTAAGGAGTACATTGAAGAAATCCTTGAGCAATGGATCAATTCAGATAAGGAGTACAATGTTTTATATTTTCTTGAATGCAATGGATCAATTCAGATAAGTAGTACTAAATTTAAATTTATTAACAATTTTGTAAATTTGCCATGGAATTAGATAAGTAGTACTACTTTTTAACAATTTTGTAAATTTGTGATTTTATATTTTCTTGAATGCAATGTATCAATTGGTTTTGACTTATTAAAAAAATCTATCCATTAAGAAATTTCAGATAAGTAGTACTAAATTAAAATAGTAACAATTTTGTAAATTTGTGATTTTATATTTTCTTGAAATTTTTTTTATTATAAAATTAAATATATTATATTAAAATTATTGAATTTTATTTGTAAAAATGAGTAGTGTTCACTTTTTTCTAACTTTTTTTATAAACACATGAAACTTAATATACAAATTAAATTATCTTTAATTTAATTTAAATAGTTTGAATTTAAATTAAACATTAATATAATCATTATTAACTTCAAATTAAGTTCTATTAAACCTAAATTTAATTTATTGGAGTTAATGGTGTATAATTTTGTAATTTTTTTACAAACATTGAAAATTTAATATAAAAATTCAATTCTCTTTAAATAGTTTTATATTTAAATTAAACATCAATATTATTATTATTATTTTATATTAAGTAGCATTAAACTTAAATCTAATTTATTATAGTTCATTTAAGTAGTATTTTGTTTTTGTTTGTTACACCAACCCTTAACATGGTTGAATTTTTTGTCCCTCAGGTTTCAAACCGGTGACTTTTCAACACAAAGTGGCTTAACAACACACTCCGTCACC
>CBVK0100370459.1:0-10115 GCA_900067695.1 Picea abies
GCATTCTTTTTAAGGAGAGAAGTGAGAGGAGTTGCAATTTTTCCATAATTGTGAAAAAACTTCCTATAATATCTTATTAAACCCAAAACACCATGAAATATCTTAAGAGTTTTAGGGCGAGGCCAATCCTTCATAGATTCAATTTTATTAGGATCCACTCGGACACCATCCCTGCTAACAATATGACCCAGGTATTCCACTTCTGAGGAACCAAAGGCACATTGATATTGTTTGAGGAAACGTTGGTGCTCAGAGAGTAGATGGAGAACTTGATTCACATGGGAGAGATGGGAGGGGAAAGTTTTACTATAGATGAGAATGTCATCAAATAAAAATAAGACAAATTGACAGAGAAAAGGATAGAAGACATTATTCATAATACTTTGGAAAGTGGAAGGAGCATTAAACAATCCAAAGGGAATTACCAGTAATTCATAATGACCCTAATGAGTATGAAATGAAGTTTTTGGAATGTCTTCGTCTTTCATACGGATCTAGTGGTATCCATAATGTAGATCCAGTTTGGTGAAGTAATGAGCACCACCCAATTCATCCAATAGGTCATCAATGACATGAACAAGGATTTTTTCTTTGATTTTGATTTTGTTGAGGGTGCAAAAATCAGGAACACATGTGCCAAGTACCTTGTTTCTTGAGTACCATGACCACAGGGAAATAATAGGGGCTAGTATTGGGATGGATAATACTGGAATATAGTAATTCATGAACAATTTTATCAATTTCATTCTTCTAGGAAAAGGTATGACGATAAGGCAAAAAATTGGGAGGAAGCTTGCCTGAGATGAGAGGGATGGAATGATCATGGACTCCACAAGAAGGGGGAAGTTATTTGGGAGTTGTAAAAACAACTTGGTGGTGTGAAAGGATAGATTGGAGGTCGGGATGCACAGAAGGTGTCTCAATAGCATGAATGGAGTTGATTTTGGATGTAATTCCCTAATGACCTTTTTTGAGGATCTTTTCCATGCGATGGGAACTGATGATCTCATGGGAGCCTATTAAGATGCCTTGGAACTTATATTATTGTCCCTCCTATTATAATTGCATGGTTAAGTCCGTAAAATCCATGAGAATGGGGTCTGGAGTGTGTAACCATTCGACACCAAGAAAAATGTCACAACCACCAATGTCTATACCAAACATATGGGATTGCAGGTGATAAAGACCAATTTGGAGTCACACATTTTCACATCTTCCCCCACATTTCATGGAACCTCCATTGAAAATCATGATTTTAAATTTTTGACGACACAGATGTTACAATTGAATTCTTGGGAAATGTGGTGATGAATAAAACTATGGGTGATACCATTGTCCACAAGGATGATGACTATCTTATTTTTTATGTAACCAATTAATTTGAGAGTATGGGGAGTAGAGAAGCCAATGGGGGAATTAAGGGAAATAACCAGGTCAATGTCTGGTGGATCAGAGGGTGGGTTCATATCAGATGGCGGTGGTAGTTCCTCCATAGTTGGAACAACCACGTATTCTTCAGAAATATCCTTATTCGAAGACATAAAAATATTTTGTTCCTTAAAATTGTGACCGGGAAAATATTTTTCATCACAATTACAACAAAGACCCTTGAGTTGACGTTCAACCATTCCAGCCCTGGTTAATTTTTGGATTTTGAGGGGAGTTGTAGGAGGGTAATAATTGGTGGGTTTAGGGTGAGGGGGAAAGGAGGGTTTGAAGGTCTAGGATGATACAATCTGTTGTGCTTCCTTGGCTCGTTGGGTAGCTTCCAACCAAGGCTTGGGGCGTTACATGAGAACATGGGCACGAATTTCATATTTGAGGCCACTGATAAATCATTCGCTAAAGAAATCATCTGACATGCCCTATGTTTTGAAAGCCAAGTGCTCAAATGCGGAAATAAAGTATTCCAATGTCAAAGACTTCTCTAACTTTGTCAAACGGTCTAAATGGTGGGTGTCAGATTCCAAGCAGTCATAAAGTTCAGCCATAAACTTTGTCCAAGCAACATACCCTTGGTGTTCATCTTTTATCCATTTCCACCATTTTCATTTCTAGATCCAGATGTAGGACACCATAATGAGGCTTGGATAAATCATCAATAATGCTATTCAAAGAGAAATAATGTTCCAATTGGGTGACCCAACCTGTGGGATCCGATCCATCAAATTTTTTCACCTCAATTCTAGGAGGACGAAGGTCTCAAGAAAAGTAGGTAGTATGAGGACCTTGGTAATGGGAAGATTCATGGTCATCCCAATAAGATGGTTGTTTAGAAGAGGAAGGGTTCTAGGAATGGCCCATGAAGTGTTCAAAGGTGGATTTGAGGTCTTTGAGGTCTTTGATGTAGTGGCCCATGAAGTGTTCAAAGGTGGATTTGAGGTCTTTGAGGTCTTTGATGTAGGAACATCTATCTTTGAGGATCTAAATAGCCAAATTGATTGAGATGAGGTTGGAATTGATATTCTTGATGTCTTCCTAGTTCTGGTGGGTGTTAGGAATAAAGGTATTGAGTTCTTGGGCTCGTATGATATCCATTTGGAAAAATGGGCAGGAAAATGGTATAAGGGAAACAAAAGGGGTCTGGAGGGGTGGGTGGGACCACTAAGAAGAAGGGTGTAAAATTATAGGTACCATTGTGACCAGGGAGAAAAGGGGGATCCAATAGGATAGGGGCCAAATAAGGGTGCCAGAGAAGGTTCGGGTCTACAAAAAAAATAGTGTTAAAAATTGTAGGAATCGCTAGAATCAAGGAGAAGAGAGGAACCGAGTGGGATGGGTCCCAAATAAGTGTGTAAAAGGGACCACTATATGTCTTTTTTTAACTCCTTTCGAGTTAAACTCTGGTCTGAATAATACTGCAGTGACAAAATGCCCAAATGCTTAATAGGAAGAAACGTGTAGTAATTTCGCAAGCAGAATGTAGAAGGCACAGTTGCACGACAATAGATCTTGTCTATTTTGTTTTTTTCTCCATCCCCAAGGGTAGGATATTCATGGTTTCTATAGACAAGAGTTTTCCCTGTGCTATATCCCTCTGATATATGTGTGGGGTCCAATTGTAGTACTTGACCCAATATCTCAGGGCACCAGCTAAGGATGATAGATTGTGCCCTTATCTGTACTACCTGACTACCCAGGTACTAAAGAGTATATTCCTGAGTGTTAATCTCAGTGGCACTATATTAGTCAGGTGACCGATCGGTTTATCTATGGAGGGATTCAGGAGATCTAGGACGATCCATATATATGTGTTTTCTGATGTGCTACCACTCAAACAGGTACCAACATGGGTTGAAAGGGTGGACAACATATGTGTTTTTAAGAAAATCTTGTATTTCCTGCATGTATTATTCCCTGACCACATGTTTATGCACTTAATGAAAAATCTTTATGTCTGTAAGATGTTGGAATATGTCTCTACCCGGAAAAAATTTAACCCACAATTTTCAGTCGAGGAATGTGCTCTAATACCACTTGTAGTATTCCATATATAAAATAGTATGCAAAATAGAAATATTTTAGCATAGAAATGGAAGAGAAACAATGCTATAACCAGAACAATACCATAATAATACCATAATAACACCAGAAATAACACCTTGATTAATGATAGAAATGTGCACTTGCCTCTTTAAGGGGGAAACCTCTAGTAGACCAAAGCTCTATTACAATAATCTCAAAGATAATATTTCTCATACCCTCTATTCCTATTTATACTAAATCTATCTATTCAAAAGAACAATCTAGGGAAGATCCTTCTAGAAGCGGAAGCTTCTATTAGGTATTCTTACATTTGACTTATTCCTCCTTTTTGCTAGGCCTTATTAATACTAGCCTTTATTACATGGAATTATATTATTCTACCTACGTGAGGGGTTAAAGAGGTTAGGTCCCTAATAGCACGAGAAAGAACAAATATTGAGCTCAGTACTTCCCAATGTAATGTCCAAAAGGTTTTACGGAATCCATGGATAGTTGGTACTTTTCCCCTAGCTTCCATGATAGAAGCTAGTGGCTTCAATCTAGCATGATTTCTAGAGGCTGGATACCTACCCTCCCAAGCTTGATTTCATCCACCAACTCTTCTCCTATCACCAATTTCTATACCCGATAGAGTCCTCATTACTAATCGGAAAATTTTCACCATAGGAAGAAAGAGGGTAAACTGACATAGGCGGATGAAATGAAGGTTAAGTTACAAAATCTAGTGAAAGACTCGACTCAACATCTATGATATCTAGTGAAAGACTCGAATCAATATTTACAATATCTGGAAAAATAATCGACTCAATATTTTTGAGATCTAGTGAAAGACTTGACTCAACAGGAGAAGTGGTTGTCTCATTCTTTAATGATATGGACACAGGAAAAGAACTATGCTCATGACCTATGGGTTCAATTAATATACCTTTGTTTCATTTTATAATGAACTTATCATAGAGAAAAAAACTATTCTCACAAGGTAGGTTTCATTTTTACACAAACTTGAAACTAGAAAAACTATGCTTGGGAAAGGTTTCATTTTTTCACAAGCTTGAAACTAGAAACTATGCTTGAGGTCCTTTGTTTCATTTTTTAAAGAGATTTACATAGAAATGGGAACTCTTATCGAACCTGGTTTCATTTTTTAATGTGATTGGAACATAAAAACTATGCTCATGACCTCTACTTGATCATGGCTTCCAATAAGACAATGCTCTAGAAGGAATACATATCAAGGGACAAGCCTCGATCATAGATTCCAAGAGATCTTCTCTAGATGGAAGAACCAAACTCTGGAAGAAATAAATTTCGATGGCCATGATAGGGGTAGGGATATTAGGCTCTAATAACCCTATCGAAGAGATCACCATGTCAACTACTGGATCTAAATCAAAAGAAGGGAGAGGTTCCTTCTCACTCAGAGTTGAATGCATGGGACATGTTGCCACATAATTTACCTATGACAGGGAAGATGTCGCTTGCATGTAGGGACCGTTTAGGGAATTTGGATGGTTAACCATCATATGAGGGCCAATGAATGAAATCCAGTCTATGGTCACTATTTTTTCATTGTGATAGAAACACATCACTCAAAAGAGTGTGGAAACAAGAGCCTTCATAGCATAAACATAGTCTCGTTGGAGGAGAAAATTAAAATCCAAGGGGTCTTGGAATACCATCACATCAATATAGAAAATTTTCCTCCTAAAGTACAGGTAATTGAGGAACGACCCCTAAAGGCTGAGTAATCCATTTTTTAAAATCCAACAAATTCTGTGTCACCAGCGTAAGTTGAGGGGAACCAAGAGCTTGCCAAGCATTTGAGGACAAGATGCTAACATAATAACCTTCATATATTATAGTGTTGGGTACCGTGAGCCTACCACAAACTTTGATGATGATCTCAAAAGGCATGTAGGAAGGAATACGAGGTTCATCTAGATAATTCCAATCAATGGAAACCATTCCATTGCTTGAAGGGGGTGTTACTGGAACAGGTGAAGTGACCCCTTTTCTGGAAGAATCAGTAGAAACAAGAAATACCTGAGCGACATCCTCACTCTTCAAAGGAGGAGTGGGATGGACCAAGGGTTGTATTGGATAAAAAAAATTAAATTCAGTCACCAAGGGGAAAGTGGGATCGATCACTTGATCAACTGGCTCAACTGATGATGGAAACAGATGAATTTCCTAATCAACCGAATTGACCAATGACAGAACCAGATTGACCAGTTCATAAAATAATGGAGGATTGGGATTGATTTCATGGTAATATGTTGGATTTTTTTTCTCGACATCAACAATATTTTCCAACAAACGTGAAGCCTTATCCATGTGAGGACTAAGGTACATACAGTGCATCACCTTACATAACCAACAAGGATTTTTGACATTACCTTTCTTACTTCCAACTTGATTATCACTAGTTGATGGCTTGTCACCAACATGACCTACAGTGGTTGATGAAATGGGTTAAGTACCTTGATACCACACTTCTACAATCTTCGGAATACTAGGGAATTCCTTAAGAAGGTGGTCACCCTTACAAATATTGTAAGCGAATTTGGGATTTTGATGTGTCTTGGTAGACTTGTTGACATAATCAACATTCCCAACATGATGGACAGTAGTTGGTTGATTACTTCCAACATTTCCTGTAGTGTTTGGAAGTCCCCCCCCTACATTATTTTTCTTCTTACTAATCTTCCTTTTCTTCTTCTTCTTGTCCACATGGTTACTAGCTTCATAGCTTTCACTAGGTGAGGAGGAAGGATGGGAAGAATACCCCACAAGAGAAAAAGGAAGAGGTTTGACATGAGGTTGATGGTCATAGGTTAGAGTTCTTGCATGCAAATCACTAGGATCATTTACCTTCACTAGCGTGGAAAATAACCAGACCGGTAACCCGATAATGAGTCTAGGAATAGTCAAAGTGGAAATATAAGGAGGACCAACGTGTCCCACTGAAGGAAAAACAAATTGTTCCCTGGGAAAAGGGGTCCCTTTGTTGGTAGTTCTAGGAACTAACTCCATAGACACAAACTCAAACATAATGGCTTGATAAATCAAAGAGCACACACTATCAAAGTTCCTAAAATATAAGATAAAACATACAAAGGAAGTAGGGATCTTTCGAACATGGGAGATGAGGCCATCAATGAAGATATGAGAAGTAGTTACCCCAACCTCTATGTAACAACCCTTCTCGGTGAAAGAAACACTTGATTTCATGGGACCACCTGCCAAGGGTACTGAAAGTCAGATACGATGTCTACCTCATGTACCATGGGAACCCCCCCATAGTCACCTCTGTAGATACCTAGGAAAGGCCACCAAGGTTACTAATTCGCATTCAGCCTCCCGATGGGTACAGTCGATAGTCTGGATTGAACATATGGGTAGGATATCAAAGTCCAAAATTATTCTAGAGGTCTAAGGACAAGTGGACCAGTAGACTTCAGAGGACCTCAAACAAATTCAAAGTTCATGAATTAACGAAACCAAATGATTCAGTGACACTTGAGGGAAAACCCCCAACATACGCTTTTTCCACTAATATTGGTCCGGATTTGGAGGGCTAATGTTTGTTTCTCTTCCACATGCGACCTCATGTTTAGAACCTCTATGAGAGGGGGTTCTTGGCTATGATTATATGAAAGTTGGATTTGTCACTCTTTAGTGTTCTACAGTTTCATGTAAATGGACTTGGATATTTACTCTCCACCCTACAACCGAGGCCCTAAAATCCTAGACTTGTTATTTTTCTATAAAATTAAAGCTCTAGTTGATTTTAGATTACTTTCTTTTTCCTTTTTTGGCTAATTTTTACTCAAAAGGTTATGTGGATGCAACTTGACTATGATGTGCGACACTTGACTCCAAGAAGGCTTCAAAAGAAAAAAATTGAATGCAAATGCAATCTTTTCTTTCAATGAAAGATATCTATGGGAAGGAGTAAGTGGTTTCAAGCAAAGAATTACAACTTTCAAATCAAGAAACATAAGAACTCTTTGAATGTAACACAAGGTAAGAAATGAACCACCTATAGATTTAGAATGAAAAATTCATTTTGTTTGATTCAATGCAATGAGATATGAAAAAAAAATTAGTTCTTCACTACTTTCAAATTGAATGAAATGAATCGATGTTCAACACAAAGAAGCATGAAGAAATAATAATAATAATAATAAATATGCATTGAATACGTTCACAAGACTCAAAGAACATAAAATATTAGAATGATTCCAACATATGTTCAAACAAGAACCCAAACAATGAAAAAGAGAAAGAGATAATCACTCAACAATACTTAAAAATTAGTAAGAAAAAACATTCAAGCTAGGTTGTGGTCAGAAAAAAAATCTCAATAATTCAAAAGAGAGAAATGTTCCAAAGGATATTTAAAAGAAACTCAAGAAAAATAAAACCTTTGCAGACTCTTCCAATCAATCAGATAATTGAAAACTTTGTGAAATAAAAGACCAAACTAGTGAAAAGTAAGGTGAACTAATATCACAAATTAGAAGAGGATCGAACGATTAAAAAATATAAAATGATCGATAAGTATCAAATATTCAATCAAACAAAGTCAAAGACAAACTACTAAAGATTTTTTGGGGAAAAAACATCTCAAAAGAAGACTAAGAAAAGCAGGGCAGAAATAGGAAAAAACACCAAAAAAGGGATACTATCACCCCTATTCTCAAAGAGAGAGATCTCTATGGTGCTCCCTAAGAGGCTTAGGGGAATCACCAGTAAGCTAATATCTCCCTCTAGGATTCTTAGGGGGAGTGCCAATAAAGCTAATGGAATCCTCATGTGAACTACAAGGGAGTGCCAGTTTCTAAAAAGCTCAAAAATGGCTTCCACAAGCTCGGCCTTCAAAGACTCAATCAATAGATCTGTAATATCTTCAATGAAGAAGTGTTAAGTATAAAAATATCAGAATGAAACATCAAACAAGAGATCTAATTAGAAGAAAGGATTCAAGAGGAAACAAGGAAAAGACTAGTCAAAGTCCTTCTCCACTAGAGTCACCATTTTTCTGTTGTGAGAAATATTACCCTTCGGAAAGGCTAAGCTCCCCTTTGGAACAAGACCCCTATATTTGGTCCAAATAAAGAATATAACAAGTGGACACTAACGTCCCTATAGATCTAACTCAATCAATCAAGGAAGAGAGAAGAAGAATGTGGTGTACTAGATTGTGATGTTTGTCCTCACTGCTCCAATCCCTGGGCTTGATCTCCAAGCTCCTCAATGAAATATAATCCTTGAAAAGAATAGGAAATAAAAAATTCTTCCTACTCTATATGATCAAAAAAATAAAATCCATCTATGAATACTGAAATGACAATAGACAAGCAAATGCAGAACACATGAACTTGAAAGGAATAGGCCAAGTTTATATTAATTAGAAAGCTAGAAAGAGGCACTTAAAAATCATTCTTGACAATGTATTAAATTATCCAAGATCTCCTTTTTCAACCCTTTCATGAATATTTAAATAAAAATGTTTATTCTTCTCCAAGGATCAAAGGTTTGACAACTAAACTCTTCCCCCCTTTACCTTGGAAATATCTTCAATATATAGGCTTTGAGGCGTGCAACCACCATGAGAAAATGAGGGAAATGGTTGAGGATATGGCTCCTTCAGGTTCATATTTGATCCTAATATGAATCCATAGCATAGTATTCGACCACAACAAAATTCATCCATCAAGAATTGGCCCTTAGGAAAAGGTGGAGGATCCCTCATTTTCCTCTAACCAAAAGTGGTGCTCATTTTGAGTTAGAGACAGAGAGCCACCCTATAAATTATATATACCATAACATGGAAATGGGGGATCCAACCCATGAAATGGAACTCCCCCATCATGGATAGGGGGGCTCCACCCTTCATAAATGAGAAAACAATGGTCTATTTTCCCATAAAAATGTGTGTTTTTAGCCTTGAAGTGATGGGTTTCTTCTTCCAATATGCCTTAGGGGTCATGGAAAATGTATTTCATGGTGTCAATGGGTTGTGACACTTAGGGGTCATGGAAAATGTATTTCATGGTGTCAATGGGTTGTGACACTTACAAAAATGAATGTGACACTTGATAAGGTGCATACAACACTTGCAATAATGTATGCGACACTTAACAACGTGCATACTTAAAATTTGGCCCTCATCTCTCTCGATATGATCACCACCACATCCATCACTAAGATTCCTACAACCTCCTCATCATAGATGTTTTCTATCATAAAATGGCATACATTGTTATTCGTTGTTTCCTCACCATCAACGAGGCCAAAACAATCCTAAATGAATGTCACAGTGGCACATGTGGGGGTCATCTCTCTGGTATGTACAGAGCACAAAAAGTGGTTCAAGTTGGTTATTTTTGGCCAATCTTGTTTTATGACCGCATCCATGTTTTCAAATGTTGCAACAATTGTCAACTATGCAAACATAAAGCTAGATTTCTATGCACTCTTTTACACCTAGTCATTACGGAAGGTGTTAAGCCCTAAATAATGGCTCATTACCCCTTGGAATATTGCATTAGTAATTTTATTTTATTTATGTCAGCTTTAATCCATTAGCTGTAATTATACCTCCTAGTCTCCTATATATACCA
>CBVK0100370528.1:0-12324 GCA_900067695.1 Picea abies
ATTTCACTTACTTGCACCAAGAATAATCATGAGAATACCATGCAAGATTGTCCTAAAACTTTAAAAATTGATCCAAGTTGCAAAAATGAGCCTTAAACAAGAGTGGTGCCTCACAATTTCAGCCAATAACCCTAAGGGGGCGCAAATTTCAGACCTCCTCTCTCCAATGACAAGTTGTGATCAAACTGAGAGTACTTTATGTTTATTTATACAAAATTTTGACCTTTAATTCACTTTTAGGTCAAAAACAAGGTCGACTTGGCCAGGTTACAACAAAAATTCAATTTTGACATAATTAAAATAAATTTGCATCTAGAAACACCTCCAAGGGTGATGTCATGCCCCTCTAGGGTGAAGTTGAGCCCCATAAGTGAAATGCTAGGATGGAAAAGTGGGGTTCTTGGCCTACAGAAGCCCCAAATGATGCCCACACATGCCACCGGGCTCACAAATTCCTCCAAAAATGAAACCCTTCCCAAGCAAATCTATCCCTCCTTAGTTAGAGCCTTGACATATTTGATTGAGTGTTATTGTTGGACCCCACAAGTATATTAAGGAATTATAGCATAGGGCACTCCCTTGTCTTTAGGAACCTTCAAAAACCCACCTCTTGCTACGAGAATATAAGTAGTGTTGAAATTTTTCATATCCAGTATTGGGAAACCTTGCTTCATGCACCTAGGCTGTGAAATTCCTACACAATATTCAATATTTAGAATTTGAGAATTCTATCAATGCAATATTATTCAACCATTGACACCCTTATTTTGGATCTATCTCAATAGATTCCTCTCTTTGCACTGGTTGCAGTGGTACCCCTCTTTCCTAAGTCTTTTTCTTGTGTGGACCCACCCACCCTATCTTGCACCTTTATTTGGGACCTATCTCACTAAATTCCTTTCTTCAAATTGATCGTCTTCATACAACTCTCTAGTAAGCCTTTCTATGTGGAATCACTCACCCCTTCCATACTCACCTCTTACTCTTAATTTTTCACCCTCCTTATATGGAAACCCATAATAGTGACTTTGGCAATTGCTTAGGTTCCCTTGAAGAATCCTTTAGCAAATTTCAGGACCAGTGCAAAGCAATTCAAAATTAGAGCGATCAAAGTTTGGATAAAATTAATTCCAACATTGCTCACCTTAATTCCCAACTAGTCGAACTTGACCTAAATTCTATGATAGCTTTTGTGAATCAATTCAAGGGCCCTAAATCCACATAACAACATTTACACCAAGAGGGAGTTGAATCATCCCATTCCATGGATTTTCATACTGATTCCCTTGCTCATGATATACATCTTTCTAAAGTGTAGGTGAATAAACTTGATGGCTTGGACCCCATTGGTTCGGTCACTCAAATGGAAAAATATTTCTCATTGCATAAAATCGATGACTTAATAAAAATTTGTGTAGGTGCCCTCTATTTAGATCCAAAGAACTGGAAATGGTGGTAATGACATAAAAATTTCCAACGAGGTTATATTGCTTGGGATAATTTTGTTGTCGGTATTTATGAATGTTTTGACATAGACAATCATCATTTGGGTCATCTGACCAAGATTAAACAATCAAGTACAATTGAATACTACATCGATACTTTTTAGCAAGTAGCTTTCTGCATTGAAGAAATGTTGAACACCTTCTTCCATGAATTCCTTATTAGTGGTCTTAAGGAAAACATTTGTGCTCACCCTAATACCTAGCTTGAATCCACTCATAAATCCAAGGAAGCACAACAGGTTGTCACTACTCAAATAAAAAATCCATCCTTTATTCCCTATCCCCACCCCACCAATCCAACTCCTCCCCTTCCTTTTAAGGTCCATAAATTAACCAGGAAAGAAATGGATGAATGCCAACTTAAGGGTACTTGCTACAATTGTGATGAAAAGTACTTTCCGGGGAACATATGTAAAGAGAAAAATATTTTTATGGCCATTTTTTAGGACATTTCTGAAGATGAATATGATGTTTCCCCTCCTGAATCATTTCCCTAGGCAGATGATAAAAGTACACCCTTTAATCAAACTGAGGTAGAACCCCTCATCTCTCTCCATGCTCTAACTAGTATTTCAACTCCCCAAACTCTTAAATTAATTGTCTATATCAAGCATTGTAAAGTCATTATCCTCATCAATAGTAGCAACACCCATAACTTTACTCATCGATGAATTGATCAAGAATACAATTTCTATATTCATGTAGTCAAAAAATTTCAAATCATGATTACTATTGGAGGTTCCACAGAATGTGGGGGTCATTGTGAAAATGTGCACCTACAAATTGGTGATTATTCTTTGAAATCTCACATGTTTTCCATTGAAATGGGGATTGTGAAATTGATCTAGGTGTTGAATGGTTATGTACTCCAGGCCCCATCACCATGGATTTCAAGGAATTATACATGAGCTTCTAACAGGATGGACATCACTACAAGTACCAAGTCATCACAACAGGTTCTCTCAAGATCATCAGTTCATACCAAATAGAAAAACTCCTAAAAAAGGGTCATTATAGCATTATTTCCCAGTTCCATGCCATCCAAGCCTTTCAGACTCAATCCCCAACCATTCATCGAGACATGCAACTTATCCTCTCCAAACACCACTTATTTTTTGAAAACCTCCAAGGCCTCCCACCTTCCCATGGCCCCCATGATCATTTCATCCCACTTGTACATTGTATAATTCCAACCAACCTCACTCTTATCGCCATCCAATCGCTCAGAAAAATGAGATTGAAAAAATCGTTCAAGAATTATTATATGTGGGTGTCACCCTCCCTAGTAATATCCATTATTCATTTCATCTGGTCATGGTACTCAAAAAATTAGGTACTTTGTGCATCTTCCCTTATTTTTGGGCTCTCAACAAAATTATCATCAAAGATAAATGCCACGCCCATTCCTGTCATTGATGACCTTTTTGGATGAACTGACTGGTGCTCAATTCTTTACCAAAATCGATATGCATTCTACCTAGTATCACCAAACCCATATGAAGGAGGATGGTATTCCCAAGACTTCCTTTCATACTCATGAGTTCTTGGTCATGCCCTTTGGCATGTGAAATGCACCCTCCAATTTCCAAAGTTTTATGAATCACATCTTCTGACCCTTTGTTTGTCATTTTTTCCTTGTCTTCTTTGATGACATACTCATTTATAATAAAACTTGGCAATCCCATATTTTCCATGTGGATTAGGTCTTACACCTACTTTCTCATCATTAAATCTTCCTCAAAAGGTCCAAATGTGCCTTTGGGGCCTCAACAGTATAATACTAGGGCCATATTGTTCGTAAGGATGGTCTCCAAGTGGATCCTAAGAAAATTAAAGATATGAAGGATTGGACCCTCTATAGGACTCTTAAAAGTTTGTGATTTTTCCTTGGTTTAATTGGATGCTAACAAAAGTTCATCCAAAATTGTGGAAAAAACACAGCCCCACTCACTGTCCTCGTTAAGAAAAATGTTTTTAGCTGGAATGTGACTGTCGATAAAGCCTTGCAAGCCTTGAAAGAGGCTATGTGTACAACTCAAGTATGTCAGAATTATTTTCATTGATGTCAAAGGATTAATGTTTTCATTAATTTCATATTACAACATTACAATACACACAATATTTCCAATATTTCCAATATATATATAGAAGGGAAAGGTGGATGAGAATAGGACATTTCTGAGCCCCAACACCTACCTACACTTGGCCTTACTACAACCAAGCAATTTTTATTTGTTGTAGGTGGACTTCAAACTAGTTTTCTAGAAGAGAAACCTACTATTGAGTGTGCCAAATAGATTGATGAGTTGCATGTTCCTTACATTGCAGAAACTGAGCATACAAATGACATTTGTTTTCCAATATTGTTGGTTTTTGTACTCCTGTAAGTGAACCTTTCCCCAAGCCTACTTCCTCTAATAAAATAGCGCAAAAATATGTCATATCATCATCCTCACCATAAAAATTGAATGAATGGAAATCATGCTTTTAGATATTTTCAAAAGAGACGTGAAAGACACAATTATGGACCAGTGCCAACTATCAGGATAGATTTTGGTTGGATTGATGGATGGTCATGAAATCATTTGACCATATGTTTGAGGACTTTGTATCGTTGTTTATCATTGGTTGTACAATAATGCGTTGTTCCTCTTACTTATTGATGATTTCCTTGGAAGTGGTTGACCGAGGATCAAACCGACATGACATACACCTAGAGTTTCAACTGAGTCCTTCAAGAGAATAACAAGTTCAGGGGAGCATCCCTTTTCCATTGATGTCAAAGGGGGAGAGTTGTAGACAAGAGGAGAGTTGTAGACAAGGGAAGAATTATTTTTATGCCTAGTGGACTATGTGTTTCATTGTAGGGCTGTCATCAATGACAAAGGGGGAAATTATTGGAATTACTGGCATTGATGT
This sequence comes from Picea abies, assembly GCA_900067695.1. NCBI lineage: Eukaryota > Viridiplantae > Streptophyta > Pinopsida > Pinales > Pinaceae > Picea > Picea abies. Next base: position 4,425 of record CBVK0100370528.1, read on the forward strand.
CAAAGGATTAATGATGTCACTGATGTCATATTATGGCATTATAATACACAAAATTTCCAATATGTATTTATATATATAGGTCTACAAGCATATTAAAAAAGGGGTGCATGTGAAAAAGTAAAAGTGAAATGGTGGTTTCAAACCCTGGGTTTGGGGTATTTTCCCATGGTATTGAGAATTAATTATTTAATTAATGGACAAGTCCCTTCATGAAGGGTTATAAAAAAGTATAAAAATAGAAAGGATTGAGAGAAAGTGGGTGTGTGTGTGAAAAATGGATTAGCAAAGATTGAATTACAAAATCAGTTTCAGGTCATCTCTATTCGATAGTTAGTTGTCATTGATGTCAACCCTTGGAGAGGTCTAGATATGTTGGACAATTGTATGATCAAGATTAATGGTGAATTAGTTGGGTGTATTTGATGTAGTCTACATTTATCCCCAGAGGTGTGGTTAAGGAACCTAAGTTTGTATGAGGAATAAATACATGAAGATCAGTGAATTTGTAGGTAAGACTATCATAGATGGATAGTGCATGTCGTGTCATTTCTGGTGATATGTGGTACATTACATGATTCCTCACGATTGAGAAGATATGGCTTTGTGAAGTTGGAGGACCCTCATGAATATTCTAGAAGTCCCTATAAGGTCAAAAAATAAGTCAATTATTCTAGAAGCTCCTAGAAATTCATCAAGAAGTTTATTAGTCAAAGTGGTTGCAACTAGGCATTAATTATGGGTAAAGTTGTTGAAATAAAAAAATAATTAAAAATAAATTAGTTGCAACAAGAAGTGGTGAGTTTATTAATTATGGGTAAAGTAGTTTCAATAAGAAAGTGGGTTATACCTAAAAGAGGCAAGTTGGGTAAAACAATTAGAATATGACCCCTAAAGGAGGGAACTTGGAGAGTATAAATAAGAGAGCAAGAGAATCCCATTAACACCTATTGGGAACATTGAATATCTATCTTGTGAAAGGTTTATTGCAGGTACTCATTTATACATCGAAAGTTGTGAAAGTATGAGGTAGCGAAGGAAGAGTGATGGAAGAGTTTCACAATTGTATAAGAGAGTGGGAAAGTCATGAAAAACCCTAATTAGGTTCATCCTCATAGGTCAAAGAGTAAACGTCCCATGAGGCATCCCCACGGCTTGCCTATATCCTATCATGCAAGGCCCCACTCGACACCCATCTCGCCACGTGAGACACTACCATATATGAAGATTGAGGAGTGAATCTAGTTGCAGAATATGAAGAGAGGCTACAGGAAGTGTGACATTGTTTAGTAAAACAAATCTATCTGTAGAATCTAAAGGTATGTTATGTGCTTGTTTGTAGTTGGATGTTGGTGATTGTTTGAGGTATGGTCACGGGAGATTGAGTATTTTCCCTTGGAGGACTATTGGTTGTATGGTAGATGTTGCATGAGGAAGATATACAGAGGTACATTTCTACTACTCATGCTATTTGTTGTTGGCACACTTTATTGGGTATATTGTTGAGTCATATCTTGTATCACTTGGTACATGTTTGAGGGTTTTTGGTTAAGGTGTTTTGATGAAGTTATTGGTACAGATTGAGGCGGCATAACAGTCAGGGTTTTATGCATGGTTGACGTGAGGGTTTACTATACATGGTTTATGGATGTTTGTATATGTATGACACATGATTAGAGAGACATAGTTGTACATGGCTTGAGCTATACACATGTGACAATTGGTATGATATCTACATGATCAGATCTGATTAGTTTATGAGATTAATGTGATAGGTTGTTGGTACAAGTTTCGATAGGTTGTTGGTACATGCTGTGATAGGTTTTTGAATTACATGGTTGATGTGCATTATTGGCACATGATATGGTAAAATATTGATACTTGGTATAGTTGATGCACTTGTTATGGTACATGGTTGATGGTACAGGTTTAGGTACATGTTTGGTGCATGGTTGATGGTATAGGTTGAGGTACATGTTGATGCATGGTATAGGTTGGCACTTGGATTAGACACATATATTGTGATGGTATGCAGTGATCTTGGTACATTCTTGGTAGAGGCATGATCAGAAAAGATCTTTTAAAGACTGTGGTTGAGTTTTTAATGAATGAGTTCATTAACCATTTAGGAATTTGAAGAAAGAGGAAGAATTAAAGATTTAACATAGAAGCCATAATAAGATATAAAGATTTGGAAATTAACACGAATAATTAGCAAACCATAACAACAGATACTTGGTATAGTTGATGCACTTGTTATGGTACATGGTTGATGGTACAGGTTTAGGTACATGTTTGGTGCATGGTTGATGGTATAGGTTGAGGTACATGTTGATGCATGGTATAGGTTGGCACTTGGATTAGACACATATATTGTGATGGTATGCAGTGATCTTGGTACATTCTTGGTAGAGGCATGATCAGAAAAGATCTTTTAAAGACTGTGGTTGAGTTTTTAATGAATGAGTTCATTAACCATTTAGGAATTTGAAGAAAGAGGAAGAATTAAAGATTTAACATAGAAGCCATAATAAGATATAAAGATTTGGAAATTAACACGAATAATTAGCAAACCATAACAACAAAAATTTTAACAGAGTTTGGCAATATCGCCTACGTCTCCTGGCCTTTTGTCTTAGTGGGTGAGGTTTTCTTATTTCTCTTAAAAGATTCAAATGGATTAAAAATTGATCTAGATGTGTTCTTCTAGATATCAAGAACCCAACACAATTGACGACACTGAAAACGGATGAATGAAGCTCTCGGAAATGGCCCGCAAAGTTTCTCTCCTCAATACCTTCCCTGCATAAAAATGGATTTGAATGACAAATTCCTCAACATTTCTCCTTATTTGAACCTCCCTAAGGCTTCCAAGAACCTATGGTTTATATAGGCTTCAAATGGTAACATCCTCCCAACTTCCTCCCAAGATCTGGCCTCAAAAAGAACTCCAAATCCTCCAATAATGGCCAAAATCTCCCAAAACAGGCTGAAAAATCACTAAACAATATATTATATAGTTTTAAAACCCATATTTTGGGAAAAATTGAGTGCATCCCTTGAATTCTAGGCACCTATTCATATGCACACCCTCCATGTGGCTGAGGGCTGGGCTAGCTCGTTTGGGCTCCTCTGGTCCTGGATCCTGGTCTCATGGCTTGGGCCATATGGCCATGCCCCAAACCTCCCATGTGCACCTAGTTGGTTAGAACCTGAGTTCTTAGCTCTTGGTCACGGGTTAGGTGCCATGTGTTAAGCATTTCCTCCCCCGCTGACCAGGGCTATCCCTTAATCTTCCAACACATTCAACTTAAAACACTATTCCACCATGTATGGTTAATCTCTGCCAGGTATCCCATCCGATCTGTGTGCTCTCCAAAAGTCACTATCTCCCTTGGAGGTCACGGATTTGATTCTCGAGAGGTTGTAACAATTTTTTACCTAGCCAACATTGGGAAAATTTTGGGTGCCATGTGGCACCCTCTGATTGGGCCATGTTTCACCCTAGGATTGGGTCGTACTGCTAATTCATCGGCCTAGTTAGCTTCCCAGTCAACACTACCATGTCACCTTCGTACCTTCCATGTGTCCATCATACTTGTCACGTTTCATACCTGCCACGTATCATCCATACTTCACAACCACCTTCCTAGTCACCTGCCATGCCAGCCTGTCGTATGCCCAATTGTCATCCGTACAACCATGTGTCCACCTGTCATTGGGCCACATCATTGTACAGGCTACCACATGTCATCCGTACAGTGAAACGTGTCAAATCCATATAGTACCAACTCAGCCTGAAAGTGATGAAAATGAGTGACATGTGTCACCTCTTGGTGACGCCATGTAAGCATGATGATGTCATCATGACATCATCCTAATGCATGTTGATGTCACTTGTCGTACCTGCTGAAATCAACATTGAATTTGACCAGTTTGACTTTTTATTAATTTGGGATTTCATTCAAAACACGATAACTTTCACATACCATGTTTGTTTGAGGAAACAACTATATAGGGAGAATCAATGCGATGAGGTGAACGCAATGTCATTGGTTTCGTCTGATTGCAAGAACTTTTATTTTTAGGCCTTCCTGGACCCATTTTGGTTCCTAGATCCTTTTTGGATCACATCTCCCCACTAGGACCTTTTGGTCCTCCAAAAGGATACTAACCAGTCATCAAGTGCGAGATAAAGAGACAGATGTCATTGGTTTCGTCTGATTGCAAGAACTTTTATTTTTAGGCCTTCCTGGACCCATTTTGGTTCCTAGATCCTTTTTGGATCACATCTCCCCACTAGGACCTTTTGGTCCTCCAAAAGGATACTAACCAGTCATCAAGTGCGAGATAGGACACCCCACTTGTTCTTTGTCTTTAAACTCTGTCCTATGCACCTGTCTCATCAAGATCAATTGCAAAAAAAACCATGACAACTGACAACATATTGCTAGTCACTTGTACTATGTCACATCTTACTAAAACCACTATCATCCATGTTGACAACATTAGCAATGATAACATCAGAAATATGATTTCAAATGAGCTAATATGTTTTTAGTACTTGCACGACATTAGCTTATCTTGAAGCAAATTATAATTGAACTTCCATTCTACAATCATCGCATGTTCATGCTTAAGATCAATTGCTTGATTTGGCACAATTATAGGTGTGTTTCTTGCATGAGCTTCCTTCCTTAATTGTTCCATTGTTTGAAGAGATTGATTTTCTTTTAAGTGATGAGCATGTACCACATATTCATTTCCTTCTTTGATTAAGTGATATTGATTCTGTTCCCTGTAGAAGATTTCTTTGCAATCATACAAATAAGGACTGCCTAAGACCATTCCACATTCATTTAGTGGCACCACACCACATGTTACCTCATCCAAAAACTTAGATGAAATTGCAAAATTTAAAGTGCATTTCTTAGTTATGTGCAATTTATGATTGTTGCTTATCCATTTAAGTGAGTAAGGCTTATGATGCATCTGAGTGTTTAATCTCAATTTTTTAACCACTTCTTATAAAATCAAGTTATATTGAGATCCACTATCTATCAATGTTTCGACCTTAGTATGCCTCATTACGACCCTTATGCAAAACAATTTACTTCTAGAACCAAATCCATCACCAATTTTACCTGTCAAACCAATCGTTGTTATTTTAGACTCATCACCCGAATCTGATCCCAAGCCTGGTGGTCGTGATGTTGCTGCAACTGTTTGCCTCCCTTTCCTTTCTTTGAACCACTTCAATCTCTTCTTGGGATGCAATTTCCAGCAATGGTCATCATCATGCCCTTCCTTCTTTCAATGCTTGCAAGAGATATTATCTTCCCTTCTTGTCACTGAATTTTCTTTCATACCATTCCCCTTCCTTTTGTCCTCTTTTCTTGAAGACGATTCCCCTGATACACCAACTCATGTTTTCCCTACCTCAATGTATGTTGCTTGAACAGAAACCTCATCAAGTTTAGTAGGTCCAAACATAAATATAGTTTTACAAATGTGTGTAGGTAAGCCTCCTATATACTTCATAAGAGTTTCTTGGGTATGTAATGGAATGTCTAACATTAATACCATCTTACGAAAGTCATCTGTGTATTCTTGTATTGTTTGCCCCTTTCTTAGTTTAAGACCTTTCCATTCAATTAAAGCCTTCTCTTTATAACCCAAATGATAAAATTTCTTTTTAAGTGTAGAAAAAAAACCTTGCCATGATTGAAATACATTACCCACTTGTTGCGTGCCATTTTTCAACTTGCATTGCCACCAGACGAGTGTTGTGCTTGCAAGTCGAAGCGATGCCAATTTGATTTGAGTTGTCTCATCCTTGATTTATTGCACACTACAATAAACTTCCATCTATCCGACCCAGTTATCAAGCCTCTCTACATTGACTTCACCATCATACATGGGTAATTCAAAATTCACATCAAGCTTAAGTAAAGGAATATCATTTTTATGTTTATGGGAATGTTTTCTCGCGGTGGATTTGGAACTTGTACTTGAAGAAGAAGATGTTTATGGAGAATAAGGAGGTGAAGGAGGATTTTTTGGAGGATCCTCTCCTTCTTCATTTTTGGCCTTTGAATATTCACCTAGAATCAGTCTCTTCCGTTCCAAGTAATCATCATATAAAACCTTCATCATATCCGACATGGCAAAGAAGGTCTTTCGAAACTCTACCTCGTCATGAAAAAGTCCCTCTTTCGATGCCATCTTCTCACTTTGAGAAGTTCTCTTTCTCGATCCAATATCAGGATTCTCTTCAAGAATCTCACCTTCACCACTATTCAAATTTTCCCTGGTAATCATGCAAACTCAAAAACCAACCGTCAACTAGCTCTGATACCTCTTGATATGAAAAGATCTTTTAATGAATATGGTTAAGTTTTTAAAGCATGATTTCATTAACCATTTAGGAATTGAATAAAGATGAATAATTAATAAAGTAACATGGCATCCATAATAATATATACATATCTAAAAATAAGTACAAAGAATCAGCAAACCATAACAACAAAAGCTGTTAATGGAGTTCGACAATATTGCCTATGTCTCCGGGCCTTTGTCTCAGTGGGTGGGGATTTCTTATTTCTCTTCAAATATTCAAAAGTACATCTGAAAATTTTCAAATGGATTATAAATTGATATGGCTATGTTCTTCTAGATCTCAAGAACCCAACACAACTAACGGCACTGAAAATGGATCAACGAAGCTCCCAGAAATGGCCTACAAAGTTGCTCTCTTCAATGTCTTCCTTGCATAAAAATGGATTTGACTGAAAAATTCCTCATCATTTATCCTTCTTTGAACCTATACAAGGCTGTCAAGAACCTTTGGTTTATATAGGCTTGAAGTTGTAAACAACCTCCCAAATTCCCCCTAATATCTGGCCTCAAAAAGAGCTCCATATCCTCCAATAATGGCCAAAATCCATCAATATCAGGCTAAAAATCAATTAAAATCATAATAATGGCCAAAATCCATCAATATCAGGCTAAAAATCAATTAAAATCATACTATAAAGCTGAAAACCCAAAATTAGATGCATAACAGGGTGCATCCCCCTTTATCTAGGCCCCTAGGCATATGGGCACTTCCATATGGCCCTAAGTTGAGTGCTTGGCGCATTGGCCCCTTAACAGTCAGTCCTGGTCATATGTTGTGGCCATGTGTCCTAGCCTTACCCTTCCACGTGCCTATAACAGTTAATCCCCCCAGATTCATGGCCCCTGATTAGGCAGGGCTGGCCCCCATCGACCAAGGCTGAGCCCAAAACTGTGCCCAAACCAACACTTAACCCATTTTCGCCACCATACGGTTAAGACCTAACAGTAGCGCAACCGGTCTGGTAGTGGTTGCAGAGACTTTGGCTTGTTTGGAGGTCTTGGGTTCGATTCCTATGGAGTATCATAAACTTTTATAATTTCCAACCGACTAGAGGGTGTCATGTGGTAGCCCACAACTGGGCCACGTGGCACCATATCATTCACCCACAACATTAACACGTGTCAATATGTTATTCATCCACATGTCTGCCAACACCTTCTTAGTCAACATTCCAATGCATCGTCGTATCTGCCACGTATTTTCTGTACAGCTGCATGTCCATCTATCATTGGTCCATGTCACTTTATGGACTGCCAAATGTCATCCGTACAGTGACACATGTCAAATCCATACAGTGCCAACTCAACCCGAAAGTGACGAAAATAAGTGACATGTGTCACCTCCTGGTGATGCCACATCAACATGAAGATGTCATCATGATTTCATGTTGACGTCATCCTGACGCATGCTGATGTCACATGTTGTACCTTGTAAGGTAGCTAGAGAGGCAGTGGAGGGGGCCCAGAGGGTCCATAGTGATAATAGTGGAGGTCATTCAATGTA
>CBVK0100370595.1:0-24223 GCA_900067695.1 Picea abies
CCTCTTCCTTGGTGACCTCTACTTCTTCCTCTGCCTCTCCCTCTGCTGAAGGAGAATTGAGTTTTGAAAGCATTGGAGATTGACTCATCTGTGAGATACAGTCTGGTCTCATGTGTCACCAGAGAACCAATTAGTTCATTTGTTGAAAAACATGACAGATCCTTGGATTCAAGGATTGTTGTTACAACCATTTAAAATTTCTTGGGTAAACTTATGAGGACTTTCTCAACAATGCATTGATCAATGATGGTTTCACCAATCAATCTGATCTGGTTCATGAGGCCCATGACTCTGGTCATGAACTGATCCACATTTTCGGACTCTGTCATCCTTAGAGTCTCGAATTGCATCCTCAAGGTCTGTAGTTTAACTGTTTTGACCCTGTCATTTCCTTGATAGGAAGATTTAAGGATGTCCTAGGCCTGTTTTGAAGTACTAGTGCCTGTGATTTTTGAGAAAATTGAATCATCCACAGAATTTTGAATCCAAAATTTAGCTTTATTTTCATTGTTCCTCTGTGTTGCCTGAGCAATTCTCTACGAATTTATCATAGCAGAAAGGGCTGTTGCATCTGGTTCCACATATCCAAGATCCACTGGATCCTAGAACTCTTGTGCTTGCAAGAAGGATCTCATCCGTAGAGACCAGAACTTGTAGTTCTTTACAAGAAGAATCGGACCCTGAGTTGGTCCTAAATTGCTAGACGATGCCATATTTTAAAAATTTTGCAGAAAAAACAGAGGGAAATTTCATATTTACCTTTTTCTTTTGCTTAAACCCAAGTTCGCTGCTAGCTTGTAGGTATTTCAAAATGCTATGTTGCAAGATTTGGCAAGTGTCGATGTCGCGAGATTTTACCTCAGGACTTTGTTAGATGAGTCTGCTAAACACTCCATCTTCCGATTTCCGATGAGAGCTTATCGGCCTTGAGTTGGACCTTAGTTTCCAATCAATGTGACCATGCGCTTTGATGTTAAGGCGCTACAGACTTTTCCGGTTCTTTGTCCTTCAAATCGCTGAAATGCAAAATATGTTGGAAATTGTCGAGTCTCGATGTCCTCTTTTTTTTTTTTCGTGCTTTCGGGACTTCAAATGCCGAAATGCCAAAATGTTCCTATTGGACAATCAACGGTCCAGATCTACTGATGATCTGATGGTCCAAATCCTATTGGGATTTCACGAATCGGTATTTTGCGACTCGTGATTCCTCATCATGCTGCGCTTCCAAAACGCGAATTCTGAATTGCCAATTTTGTCGAAATCACTTTTTCATAAAATTTCCCAAGATGGTGGATTGATGCCACACGTCTCCTCCAGATGGATGGTCCTCTTGCATTTCGAGATTTCACGATTTGCGACCCCTGATGACACAAAAACTCTGTCAACTTGAAACCCTGGTAGCCAAAAAGTCGATGGTTTCCACGATGTTCGCCACATGTCCGAACAAATGGATGACTGTGATCCTTTTGGGATTTCGGGACTTTCGTCGTGGAGTGTCGTGGCCTTTCGTCAACAAGAACTCCGATATCCCGAACTCCGAAATGCCAAAGTGTGAATGGAACTTGGATCTGCTGCCACCTGTCCTCTAATGGACGACTCACAATCCTCTCGGGATTTCACGATTTGAGATGTCGGGATTTCACGTATCAGGGTTTTGGAGAGTAGTCTCCTTCGCTCGTCCAACTCCTGATTCCCGATTTTGCGATTGGATCAAATCGATGGCTCACGATCTATCTCAATCCAATGGTCCAGAATAACTCGTGATTTCGCGATTCACGAATTCTCACGAGAGTCTTGTGACCTTTACACCTTGCGAGTCAGCGAAATGCCGAGATCTCACCATGTGTTTCTTGATGGACGGTCCAAATGATTTCGTGACTTTGCAAGTCGAATTTCTCCTGTGTGCTCCAAAGGACTAAACCTCGTGCACTTTCTCGCTGATCCAATGGCTGTCGGTCCTCTGCGCAAGATCTAATGGCTGAAATTTTTCACCTTTTCCGCGCTCTCTCCGTCCCTTTTGAACTAGATTTCCACCTCAGATATTTTCGTAGGAAAAATCTTATAGTCGTGAGGATTGTTCTTTGAACCTGAGACGCATTCTTTACTGCCTTTGCAAGGATTTTCTTTTGCGGAAGAAAAATTCATGAATCTTTCAAAGATTTGAAAGAATTTCACGAGTTCTTTGTTCTTTGTTGCACTCTTTGACAGATTTGAGCGATCTCTGGAAAACTTTAAACGATGTTGCCTTCTGCAGCAATCTTTCACAGATTTTCACGAATTCCATGAAATCTTCAACGTTTCTGCCTTCCGAAGTTCTTCTTCGTGAATCTTTGATGATTCTTGAAAACTGTACAAGAATCTTTATTGTTTCTTCCTTCTCGGTCTCTGCTTCCTTCTCATGTTTCTACTCCTTGAAACTTTCAAGCGTAGTATGCTCTGTGACCTCGTGTGAGTTTCTTACGCTGATCTTTGAGAGTATGAATGGACAACTCTCCAAGCCTTGTGAAAAAGACTATGCCACGTGCTCTCAAGATCCATGTAAGCTCTGCGTTGTTTGAGGATCATGTTGCTCTCCAGCCTGTGTGAAGAGGCTTACTACTATAGCTCTGATACCATGATAAATTGTGAAGCAAGAAATGCAGAGAGAAAGAATAGAACAAAAAATAGTATATTAGAATATAAGAAGAACATACTATGCAAAGGGAAATAGTTGAGCTAAATAGGCTCAAGAAAAACAATAATAGAATGTACAGCTGGCCAGGACAGCTGGCAGTGTACAGTCAGCCTGTTGAGGTTACATTATATTTAACAATTAAAACATTTTTTTTTTCCTTTGAAAAGAAGGGTAAATTCTATTTCAATAAGAAGGAGAGGATTGTATATATGTTGAATCTCCTCGAGTGATGCATAAAAAAAATTGTATTCCATACTAGTTGTAAACAAAATGAGACACATAAAAAAAAATGAATGCAAAGGATCCCATTACCTATCTCAATTGATAACAAGGTTGCGTGATGGATATCCCGGAGACCCAAGTCTGATATATATTAACCCAAATCTATCTAATCTTAGGGAGACTCGACTCAGCTATTCAAAATTTGGTAAAAAAAAACTTTTAAGTAACAAATCCCCATGATAATATTGTTTATTTAAGATTAATAATAATATTATTATATTAAATTTAAAGTTTAATTAAAATTAATATTAGGTTTTTCAAAATGGAGCATAAGTGAATTAAAAAATGATATCTCTTACAATAAGAATGAAGAATGATTACATTAAATTATAAGTACAATCAAATCAATGAAAGAATAAGTACAATCAAATCAATGAAAGAATGAAGGAACAAATGGATTAACATAATGATATCAGATTAAGAATAACCACATTAAATGACTCATTAAAATGAAGGTTAAGTGATACTTTATGGAATTTTTTTAATTTTTAATCTTTTAATTAAATATTGTAATCTAACAATAACTATTAAAACCATATAAAAATAGTCATATCATTGTGTTGAACTAATTAAAAAAAAATCAAATTCTATAAAATTATTATTATTATTATTATTTTAAATATTAAAATTAATAAAAATAAAATAAAAAACTGTTATAAAATCACAAGCAATTAATTAAAAGTCAACTAAAGTTGACTCGTAATAAATTACAGTATGCACTACCGATGGGTATAATAATCGTTTAATGGATATATCAATGAAGTATCACCATGTCTAATACACAACTTAATGTAGTTTGATAATGAAATGATCTGAATCCAAAGAGAGTATATATATTGATGATAATGTAAGAAAAACAATATATATACCCATAATTTATCGACAATTCAAAGAAAAAAGGCTTCTAACCTAATACTATCCTAAAACTATCTATGACCTGCCAACTATTCATATGTGTGGCCGTGACTATGTAGGGTTGAGATGAGATTATACCAACAATGAGTCTTAGCTGAAAGTCAAAGATAGCTATGATTTTACGTGTTGTGTAAATATAAGTAGACTATATGATCTATGGAACGGCTCCATTAAACTTTTGATCTTAGGATAGAGATAATAAACAAGATCCAAGTTTGGAGAAAGATGTCAAGGTTATCATAAAATGTTGGAATGAAAAGTTTTTAAAGAAATCGGGAGATATCGTACAAATGAGTCTATACATCAACACCTCATTCAAAACTAGCTTGTGGAGGATCACAAAAAGGATATTGGTGCAAGTGGACTTCTAAATGGGATTAATTGGCAATGTGGAGATAGTAATAGGTGGCGATACTCATCACCAAATTCTAGACTACATTAGGGTCCCATTTAGATGTGTATGGTGCCATGCTTACATGCATGTAATATAGCTTTAGTTTCTTAAATAAATTCTAGTGGAAGAAGTATTCAAGTGAAAGTGAATATGGGGAGTCAAAGGGTCCTGGATATTAAAAGGAAGTGGAGAAGGATGTATTGGACCATTAATTCAAGGAAAATGATTCAACAAAAGAGGTGGAATATAAGAGGCCAACCAAAAGGTGAAATATAAGAGGTCAACCAAAAGTTAAGAGGAAATTTTAGATGAAGATAAAAAGGTCCTAGATAATACATAACAAAGGGATCCTTTGGATCTAGAAGTTAACAATCTTTAAATACATTAAGAAGATTAAATTGGTAAGTCATTCATAAAAAAATTAGCTTCTTGTTGTATATCCATTGATAAAGGTATAGATCATAGGAAAACATTACCTTAGGTTAAGATGCTTGATGTGGGTAGGTCTCCTATAGGGGATAAATATGTTGATGGGAAAAGGGTAACAAGTTTGAGGTCAAAAGGCATGGTATTGGATAAGATGAAAATGAAAACATATATTTAGAGCTACAAGAAAAAAATGATAATGGGATAGTTCTAAATGTGATGCTTCATCACAAATCTATGATGACCTTGATAAACTACATTCAAACCCTAAATATAAGATGAGGTCAAGAGAGATGGATAGATATAGAGATAGAGATGCGGAAATAATTGAGGGTGGTTAAGGTTGTGATCCATTAAAATAATCCCATCAAAATAATCCCAGCATAAACGTTTCCTCCATCACACCCAAGAGAAAACCCTAAGAGAGATTCAACATGGGAAGCATTGATCATTCCAGCCAAAGGTTTCAAAATGATAATTTAATACCTTAATGTAATGGTTCTAGGAAACCCTTCCAAAATACTAGCCCTAGCTAAGATAGTGGAAGTCAAGAAACCCAATGTTTTTCTACTCTAAGAGACTATGGGGGTAGAGAGGAATATAGTGGAGGATTTAGGCAAGTTGTTTAATGGTTGATATTTATGAGCTATATATGCTAATGTTTCTTTGGGGGGGTTTATAACTAGTTGGAAAAATATTAATATCCTCTTATTGATTTATTCTATTATTGCACCTAGCATCTGTACATAATTTTAGTTCCAAGAATTAGGTTACAATATTACATTATTAACTAGTATGGGCCATATGAAGATAAGAAGATTTTTGGGGATTATTTCTTTTATTAGGAGGTCTTGAAGAATAATAAGTTAATTATTGGGGGTGATTTAAATTTCACCCATAGCAATGTAGAAGTATGGGGATTAAATGCAAGACTAGATAGGTTAGTATTGGGTTGTTATATTCTCTGCAGTTAAACTCAAAGGTCAAGGTGAATCGACAAGGAAAATTTGAAGTAGAAGTAATCAACATCAATTCAAATATGTCAACCGACAAGAGTTCAATAGGAGGCCATGTGGAAACTGACTAAAGACCAAAAGAAGGTCGATTGGTAATTGGATTGCAAATAGACTGTAACAAAATCTTGAGATTCACAGGATTTGCAGACAATGATCTTCATGGATTTGTAATCACTTTTGGGAACTTTTATTTAGGTTTTTTCTTACTGTAAATACTATAAATAAGGTGTGTTGTAATCATACTTTTGAGTTCTTTTTTTATGTTGTAATTATCTTCATGTTAATCTTTAGCAGTAGATTGTTGGTCTTGCAGATGTAAGATGATTCAGCTACATGGTTGTTCTTGTGTAGAGAAAGAAGGTATGATGTTGATTGTGTCTTAGGTGTATACCAAGGTTAGGCATGTAACCTTTTATTATGGATGAATAAGACAGTAAGACAACAAGACACTCAAGGAATGTTGTTTTTCTTGTCTGGCTTTCTAGGGAAAAAACTATGTGTACTGTGTGTTTGCTTTGCCATTTTATTTCTATATTAAACATGTCTTCCTCTCTTTTGTTAGGTTTAGAATGGACGTATAATTTCCTAACATGTGGTATTAGAAATTGGTTTAGAAACCTTGGATCTGAGATAATCCCTAGGTCTAGTAACAGTTGTGAGTCAAAGATATTTATAGTTGTGCTTAAAGAATGGAAATTATCTCAAGAACAGAGATCAAAAAATTCAATGGCCAGAATTTTGAGCTTTGGAATATTAAAATTAAATATCTCCTTGTAGATCTGTCCAGATACCATTCCAAAAGGTAGGTCGAGGGAAGAGTGGGAGAAACTAGAGAGAATGGAAAATAGTATGATTTGACTTTGTCTTGCAGATTCGATGTTGTTGAATGTCTTAGGTGAAGACTCAGCCAAGAAATTGTGGGACAAGTTGGGAAGCTTGTACGAGTGAAAATCCCTATTAAATAAGTTGTTCCTTCTAAAGAAATTGTATCTTCTAAGGATGTGTGAGGGAAGTTTGGTAATTGTGAATTTAAATGCACGTTTAATACCATAATAATCCAATTATCTTTTGTGGATATTAAAATCAATAAGGAGGATAAATATATTATCCTATTATTTTATTTTCCAGAATCCAAGGATAGCTTAGTCATGGCTATAGGGAGTAATTCAACCACATTAGTGATAGAATATGCTCTTGCATATATACTATTAGAAGAAGTGAGAAAGAAGAACATCAAATGATCGACCAAATATGTTTTAATGGTGAGAGGTTGACCATTAGATATAGATAAAGGAAAATTATCCAGTAGAAAGACTAAGTCAAAGGGTATCTCTGAATCCCCTATTCAATCGACGAGAATATGTTGGAAAATTTGGTAAAGTTAGGAATTATAAAAGGTACTTCAAGTAGAAGAAAATGGAAGTAAGTACATGATCTGATGAGAATTATTTGACTAACAGAAAGACTACTCTAGATAAAGGAGGCAATGTGTATCTAGCATCGAACAATACATAGTCGGATCAACATGTTTGGTTGATCAACTAAGGAGCATTTTACCATATGAAACCACATAGAGAACGGTTCTGCAAGTATGAACAATATGAAGGAGGATATGTGTTCTTGGGCGATGACTTGAAAACCAAAATTTTCGGATGAGGAAGAGTATGAATGATACTATAGGATGGGAGGAGTAGAACCCTTCTAGGTGTGCTGCATATTTCAGGTTTGGTAAGAAACCAGATATATGTAAGCAAGATGAGTGGTGCAGGAGTGCACACTTTATTTCATAAGGATATGTGAAAAACGGTCATAGATGTGATGGTATAAATGAAAGAAGTTTGGATTGGAACCCTATACAAGTTATTAGGGAATGCCAACTTGACTAGATGAAACAACATTGGTGCTCCTAAAGTCGACTCAACTCAACTCGAGATGAGTCAATTCAAACAGACTCGAAAATTCTTCGTCAAGTCAACCCAGCCATGCTATGGCATGAGAGGATGTGACACATTGGAGAAAAAAGGACTTCGATCTATGCAAAATAAATTTATGGTTGGATGTTTTTGTGATTGTAATTTAGAAGTTGATTTTTGTGAACATTGTATATATGGAAAATAAAGTCAGGTGAGGTTCCCCTCTAGAGTGATAAGGGAAAAGGGGATTATAGAATTGGTTTATATTGATGTGTTTGGCCTTGTTTTAGTTCCTTCACTTGTGGGATCCCTGTATTATGTCTCCTCCATAGATAATTTTTCTAGGAAAACATGGATATATTTCCTGAGTAAGATATCATAGGTTTTCAATAAATTCAAAGAGTTTAAGTCTCATGTGGAAAGACAGAAAGATAAGAATATTAAGGTGTTGAGAACTAATATTGGTAGTGAATTATGTGAAAAGGATTTTGAGCACTTCTGCAAGCAGTGTGGCATAGCATGCCAAAATACCACACCATATACCCAACAACAAAATGGATTTATTGAAAGAATGAACAAAACATTGATGGAAAAGGAAAGGAGTATGCTCAGTGGTCTTGGGCTTGCACAAGAATTCTAGGTAGAGGCAGTCAACACTGCAAAATATTTGGTAAATATGTCTCCTTCGTTGGCATTAATCGACTCGACTCCACATGAGTTATATACTAGTAGGAAGCCTTCACTTTCACATCTCAAAGTATTTGGTTGTGATGCATTTGTGTATATTCCTAATGAAAAGAGGAGAAAGATGGAAAATAAGGAATTCAAGTGTATTTTCATTGGATACAAAGAAGGAATGACAGGATATCATCTCTAGGATCCTGCATGAAGGAAAATGGTGTATAGTCGAGATGTGGTCTTCATAGAATTCAGAAGGAATTCCAAGTTTGAAGTGGTTCAAACATAGAATAATCCAAAGAAGGTGAGATTTGAATCAAGGAAGGAAGAAGAATATTATTTAGATGAGTCGAATGAATCAGATGAAGATGCAAAATAATTGACCTTGGTCATAAGAGCTCTGAACGAGTAAGAAAACCTGTCGAAATGTATAGTACGCCCGACTTTTGTTCTTCATTTGTGTTAGCTTCCACTGAAGAGGAGCCCAAGTAGGTCAGGGAGTTATTCAAATTGATAGAGGGTAGAATCTAGAAGGATTCCATGGTCAAAGAGATGTAATTCTTTTATAAAAATGAGACATGGGATTTAGTCGAATTACCTAGTGAAACAAATCTTGTCGGTAGCGAGTGGGTATTCAATAAGATGATGAATGCATTAGGTCAAATCGATAAATTCAAATCTTGATTTGTAGAGAAAGGATATTCCAAAGTCAAAGGAGTCAACTTCGGTGATATTTTTTCCCCTATTACAAAGTTAACTTCCATTAGAGTAATAATGTCTCTCGATGCAACATTTGATGTGGAAATAGAACAGATGGATGTGAAGAAGATGTTCCTACATGGGGACCTAGAAGAACAAATATACATAAAACATGTTGAAGGATTTATAGTAAGGGGAAAGAAAGATTTGGTGTGTGAATTGAGAACATGCCTTTATTGTATAAAGCAATCACCAAGGATGTGGTATCAAAATTTTGACACATGCATCCTTAGTTTGGGATTTTTGAGAAGAAAAGTTTATAACTACATATATTCCAAGGAAGAAGGTGCGAATTTCATATATGTAGCATTTTGTATCGATGACATGTTGTTGATTAGAAAAAACATGGATGAAATAAAGGAGGTGAAGGAGAAATTATCCTCCATGTTTGACATGAAGGATTTCGGTGCAACAAACTTCATTATAGGAATAGAGATTAAGAGAGATTGAACAACTAGAAAGCTCTGGTTGAATCCAAAGAAGTATATACAGTTTTTAAATGTTTCAACATGAAGGATTGAAAACCCATAAAGGTTCCAATTCTCATGGGAGAAAGTATAATTGTTTAATAGTTTCCAAAGACACAGAAAAAAAATAGAGGATATGGCACATGTCCCCTATGCAAGTGTTGTTAGAATTCTAATGTATGCAATGGTATACACTCGACCAAAAATTTACCATGTAGTGGGAGTGTTGAGAAGATACTTGTGGACATCTGGAAAGGAGATTTGGATAGTTTTCAAGAGAGAATTCAGGTATTTTTGTGGCACAAAAGACTATGCTATGTGCTACCAAGGGAAACCTAGAGACGACAGTGAAGTATATGTACATGGATTTTTCGATGGTTTCTAGGATAGGTATTTGGATCAAAGAAATCTGACCAATGGATGTGTGTTAAAGATGTTTGGTGGAGCAATCAGCTGGATGAGAAAGTGATAGAAAGTCATAGGATTCTCAGTAACAAAAGTTAAATACATGTCATCCACTCATGGAAGCAAATAATAAGTATGGATACAATGAGTGTGTTCAAAAATCGGGTTTGAGCATAGAACTATGAAGATAAATTGTGATAGTCAAAGTGAAATGTTTCTGGTAAAGAGCCCATCTTATCACTTCAAGACTAAGCATATTGATGTACAATTCTATTTCACTACAGATATGATGGAAAGCAATAAGGTTTTTCTAGAGAAAGTAGACACATTGAAAAACATAGTAGACTCTCTAACCAAGTATATGAGTGTTGTGAAGCTTTCTTGGTGTACAAAGGAAATGGGCATTGCTTCCCTGGGTATGTGAACAAAAGTTCAGGAAACTCTTGGTTCACCAAAGAAGACAGCAAGTGGGAGAATGTTGGTTTGTTATATTATTTCTAGTGAAAGTTGTAGGTCAAGGTGGAATGACTGGGAAAAGTCAAAGTCTAAGTAATCGAAATTAAGTCTAATAGGGAAACCAACAAGAGGTTAATAAGAGACCAATGGAAATCAACTGAAGATCGAATGAAGGTCGACTAGTATTTGATTGGAAATTCGACTAGAAGTTGACTGCAATAGAATCCCGAGATTCAAATTATTTGTAGCCAATGATTTGTGTCGACATGTAACCAATTTTGGGCACCATTATTTATGTTTTTTCATACTGTAAAGCCTATAAATAAGGAATGTTTTAATTGTACTTTTGATGTTGTTGTTGATTTCATAATAATCTTTATGTTAATATTTAACAATAGGTTGTTGTTATTGCATATGTAAGTTGATTTGGATATATGTCTTTTCTTGTGTAAAGAAAGGTATGATGTCGATTGTGTCTTAGGTGTAAACCAAGGTTAAGAATGTGACCTTTTATTCTGAATGAATAATACAAAAAGAGAGAAAGACTCTCAAGGAATGATGCTTTTCCCATTTGGGTTTATAAGGTAAACTATTTGTGTAGTGTGTGTTTTCTTTGTCATTTTCTTTCTATCTTAATTTTGTGTTCCTCTTTTTTGTTAGTTTTAGCGTGGAAGTATAATTTCTTAATAGTTAGGAGAATATTTGAAATTTCATATTGAGAAGATGGGGCTATTTAATGTGGAGCTAATTAAAATGGTTCCAACATGCTGGAACAATAGGATAGGGGCATATGGTGTTTCAAAGAGATTATATAGATTTATTGAATCTAAGAATGTTTTAATGAAAGTGGAGAAATTGGATCATGGGTTGATATGGGTGGGGGAATTGATCATGTAAGGTACTAGATCTATTATTATAACAGGAAAACAAAAATACTGCAAAAATTAATAGCAAAAGAACACAATGTATGAAACCACAACACCAAAATAATACCTTTATTGATAGGAAACATTGTTTACTTGCCTCTTCGAGGGGGAAACCTCCAACAGAGTAGCACTCTATTACAATAATTATCAAGACAAAAATTTATCATGCCTCTTACTCTTATTTATACTAAGTGTATCTTCTAAAGAACCTTCTAGCGAAAGATGTTTCTAGAAATGGAAGATTCTATTAGATCTTCTTACATTGACTTGTTCTCATTTATTAAATAGGCGTTATAGAATAATGTCAACCTTTATTGCATGAAAATTATATTATTCTGCCTACATGAGGGGCTAGTGAGGTTAGGTACCTAACATGCACTTCCCCTTGAAAAAAGTCCTTGTCTTCAAGGCTTGAGATGAGGAAATTGTTGCATAATGGTAGTGGGATCCTAGGTGGAATATTTTGGAATTGTGTCTTTCCACTGCACTAACACTTCCAAGATGGTGTGTTGACAGAGATGTCGTTCTCGTTGATCCAAGACTACATGGGGATGTAAAGAAATGAAACATTTTTCATCCAACTCAGGGAGACAGGTTTTAGTTTTTCACTTAGTTCCAATCACCTTATTTAAACATGAAACATGAAAAACAGGATGGAGCTTAGAATCATTGGGCAGAGCTAACTGGTAGGCAACGAGCCACACACACTTGAGAATGGAATAAGGACCATAAAATATGGGAGCAATCTTATGATAATGTTCATATTTGAGTCAAGTTGTCTTATAAGGTTACATACAAAGAAACACCTGGTCCCCTTCAACAAATTGACATTCTGAATGAGCTTGATCTACTTGCTACTTCATATGATTTTGAGAAATCACCAAATTGTCTTTGAGGGTAGGGAGAATGACATCGGATACTATAATATTTTTTTCAACCTATTGGACCCTAGAGACACCTGGAATATATGAGATAACTGATGGTGTATTTTTTCCATATACTGCTTCAAAAGGAGTCAGGTGAGTGGTTGTATGGTGAAAGGTGTTGTACCACCATTCAAATAGTGGTAACCACTGAGCCCATTGATGTTGGCAGTTAGATTCAAAACACCTTAAATATGTTTCCAAACACTTGTTTACAATTTCAGTGTGGCCATGAGTCTGAGGATTCTAGGATGTGTTGAGATGTAATTGAGTTCCCTGTAGCTTGAAACATTCTTGCCAAAAATTGTTGGTGAACGTCGGATCCTTGTCAGAGACAATAGAATGTGGCATGCCATGAATTTTTAAGATATTATCCATGAAAATGTGGGCCACTTTGGATGCAGTGAAGGGATGTTGAAGAGAACATAAATGAGCATATTTGGAAAGGTGATCAACTATCACCATGATGATTGTCTTGTTGTTGGATTTAGGGAGTCCTGCAATGAAATGATACATACAAATATCTTTCCAGATAGAAGGGGGAATTGGAAGAGGTTGGAGTGTGACAGGGGATTTGAGTATTTCTCCCTTGTTGCATTGACAAACATCACATTCAACCACAAAGTTTCATGTCTTGTTTCATACCATCCCCAAAAAATGAATGTTTGACCCTTTCATAGGTTTTTCTAAACCCAGAATGCCCAACAGTGGGTGAATCACGAAGCTCAAAAATCATTGTAGATTTATGTTGTGACTATTTTATTAAATATAGATGACCTTTGTAGTGAAGATCATTGTTTTTCTAAGAGTACCCTGAAGAGGCTGCAGAATTTTCTTGCAATCGTTGGATCAGGTGGGATATTTTGGGATCTTGCAACCATTCGTGGTGAGTAACTTGGATCCAATCAAGTACAATGAAGGAGAGGGAAAAGAGGGACCTTTATTCTTCATATTTTTAGGAAAAAGAATCAACAAACACATTTTATTTTCTCTTCTTATAAATGATCTCATAATCATATCCAATAACTTGGTAACCCATTTTTGTTTGTCCAGGGATGAAATTATTTGTTCTAGAAAATACTTGAGGCTTTGGTGATCAATTTTAATCTAGAAGCGTTTCCCCATTATATAAGGACACTATAGATCCACGACATGAAAAATATCCAACATTTCCTTTTCATAGATGTATTGGCCCAAATGTCTATCTGAAATGTCTTTGTTGGTGAAGGCCAAAGGCTAATCATGTTTCATGAGGACTGCCCCAATTCTTTTTTTAGAAGAATCACATTCCAAGACAGAAGTCTTGGTGAAGTTAGGAACTACTAGGATGAGAATTGTTCACATAATGTCTTTCAAGGCCTGGAAGGATTGGTCAGTTTCTAGGGTCCAACTGAAGGAATTATTTTTAAGGAGAGCAGTGAGAGGTGATGCATTTTTTCCATAATTCTTAACAAAATTGCGATAATAACTTGTTAAACCCAAAAATCCAATGCAAGAACTTAAGATTTTTAGGGTGAGTCCAATCTTGCATCACTTCAATTTTCTTAGGATCCACTCACACACTATCCCTTCCCACAATATGATCGAGGTACTCCACTTCTAAGGATCCAAAGGAACATTTATATTTCTTGAAGAAAAGTTTGTGCTAGGAGAGTAGATGGAGAATTTGATCCACATGGGAGAGATCGGATTCCCATGTTTTACTATAGATGATAATATCATCAAAGAAAAATAAAACAAAATGATAGAGAAAAGGATGGAATACAAGATTCTTGAGACTTTGGAAGGTGGAGAGGGAATTACATAGGCCAAAGGGCATGACCAGAAATAGATAGTGAGCCTCATGAGTTCTAAAGATAGTCTTGGGAATGTCTTCATATTTCAACGTATGTGGTGGTAGCCAAAATGGAGATCAAGTTTAGTAAAGTACTGAGCACCACCCAAGTCATCCAAGAGATCATCAATGATAAGAATGGGAAACTTCTCTTTGATAGTGATTTTATTGATGGCATGAAATTCAACACACATATATCAAGTACCTTCTTTCTTTAATACCATGATCACTTGATAAGAATAGGGGCTAGTGCTACAGAGGATAACACCCACTTGGAGCAATTTTTGTATGATTTTCTCAATTTTATTCTTTTGGGAAAAAGGATGACAATAAGGGAGAACATTGGGAGGAAGACTGTCGAGAACAAGGGGAATGGAATTATCATGAACACCATGGGAAGGGGTAAGTCCCCGAGGAGTGAAAAAACAAATTGGTGTTTGGAGAGGATATATTGAAGGTCAGAATACATAGAGGGTGTCTGAACTGCTTGAATGTAATGGAGTTAGGAAGTAATACCTGAGTGACCTTTCTTGAGAAGATTTTTTGTTTGATGGGAACTGATGATCTTAGGAGAACCTGTTGTGAGTCCTTGGAATTGATATTGTTATACCTCCTAGTGTAATTTCATGGTTAATTCCTTAAAATCCATGAGAATGGGTCCTAGAGTGTGTATCCATTCAACACCTAGCACAATGTCACAACCGCCCATGTCGATGGAAAAAATATGAGATTTTGGGTGGCAACGTCCAATTTGAGGACGTACATTTTCACAATACCCATCAAATTTCATGGACTTTCCATTGGCTATCATGATTTGAAATTTTTTAACAACACAAATATAGGAATTGGTTTCCTAGGCAATGCAATGGTGAATAAAATTATGGGTTCTTCCACTTTCAGCAAGGATGAGACTTTTATATGCTTAATATATCCAATGAGATTCAGGGTTTGTGGAGTAGATAAGCCAATTAAGGCATGAAATGAAATCATAGAGTTAAATTTGGGTGGGTCGGAGGGCTCTATAGTAGCATCAGAAAGGGGTATCTCTTCAACATGGGACACTACAACTTTGTCTTCAAAAAAATCCTATGAAATGACCATAAAACGTTTTGTTCCTTACACTTGTGCTCAAGAAAATATTTTTCATCACAACTATAGAAAATACCCTTGAGTTAGTGCTCAACCATTTCATACCAAGCTAGTTTATGGACCTTCAAGGGAGTGGCAGGGGGGGAGGGCTTCTTTGACATGCTTAGTAGATTCCAACCAAGTATGATGGGGAGCCAAGAGAACCTATCATGCCCACCATTCTGAAGGCCAAATTATGAAAGGAATTTATAAAGTCTTGCACTATGCATGAATGTTTCAACTTGGTCAAATGTCCTAAATAGTGGGTGTCAGTGTCAAAGCGTTCATAGAGCTCTGCAACAAACTGGGTCCATGAAATATACACCTAGAGTCCATTTTTATGTCATTTCCACCATTGCCAACATTCAAGATCCAGATAGAGAACAACATAAATGATTTTGGCCAACTCATTGGTAATTCCATGCCGACAGAAATAATTCTCCATTTAGGTGACCCAACCCGTGGGGTTGGAGACATCAAATTTATTGACCTTAACTCAAGGAAGATGTGGGTCACAATGAATGGATTTGGATTGAAAAATCATAGAATGAGAGGAATCAACACCATATAAGTGGGACGGTTGGTATGAGGAGGAAGGGCCCCAGGGGAAGTTCAACAACTGGTTGACAACATACTAGAGGGTGCAAAATTTTCCCGTGAATTTTGCATCCATGGAATCAAATCGTTTCTAGGCTTGGGTCTCGAATATTTTAATGCGAGAATTTTCGGAAGCAATATCAAAAGTCACTTTTTGGAGGGAATCCTTGGTTTGAGTGATGGAAGCTTGCACATCTTGGCTATGAGTGGTGGCCATTTGGATATCAGGGGTTCCTGTAAGGGGAAATGGGTGGGTAGGACGATGGAAAAGAAGGAATTATAAGTGATAGGTACCACGATGATCAAGGATAAAAGGGGAATATAATGGGAGAGGTGGAATATAAGGGTGTCGGAAAGGGGGTCGGGTCCACTGAAAAAAATGCTTGAAAATGAAAGGTACCACTGGGATCATGGAGAGGAGAGGAATCCAATGGGATGTGTCCTAAATAAGGATGTTGGTGGGACCACTACTATTTTTTGTTTCTTACTCTTGTGGAGTTACACTCCGATTTGAATAATATTGTAGTGGCGAAATGGCCATATTATTAACAGCAAGAAATGTGTAGGAATTTTACAACCTGAATGCAAGAGGCAAGGTTACATGACAATAGATATTGTCTATTCATTTTCTGCTATGTTTCCATCCCAATGGTTAGGGTGTTTAGAGTTTCTACAGACAAGGGTTTTACCTATGCTATAGCTATCTGATATATGTGTGGGGTCGAACAATAGTACTCGATCTAATATGCTAGGGAATGAACTAAGGATGTTATACCATACCATTAGTCGTACTACCCAATTACCCAAGTACTAGTGAGTATCTTCCTGAGTTTTGTTCTCAGTGGCACTATAGAAGTCAGGCGCTTGATCAGTTTATCTATGAAGGGCTTAAGGATATCAAGGTCGATCCATATAGAGGTGTTATCTCATGTGCTACCACTCAAAGGAGTACCAACAAGTGTTACAAGGGTGGCCAACAATGTGCACTTAAGTACCAATTTTAGTTACAACATGTATGATTCCCCATTCATGGATTTATGTGTTGAACGAAAAATATTTGTAGCTTTAAGACGTTGGAATACATTTCTACCCTAAAACCAATAACCCATAATTTTCTTCCATGGAAAGTGCCATGATACCACTTGTAAGGTACCAAATCTATTATAATAGTAGGAAAACATAAATACTATAGAAAATAATAGTGGGACAATATAGTATATGAAACCACAACACCAAAATAATACCTTTATTGATAGGAAACTGTAGTGTCCCCAAGGCCAAGCCCCGTTGAAAACCTTGTTTTGAAAGGAATTGTAATTATGTTTTATAGGCTGGTGAACCAAGTTTTTCTAAGATGGAGGCTTATGTGTTGTTAGGCCAGGGAGCCTCAGTGCTGAAGGCCAGGAGCTTGCAGTTGTATATGTAATCACGCAGAACAATTAATAAAACATAAACACCGCCATGTCTAGACCGACCATGATGAATGAGTGAAGGGCGACTAAGCATCGATAGAGTGGGCAAGGAAGTAGGGGCTGGAAGGTGGGAAAAGGGGCTAAGTGTTGAGCCTAGGGGCTAAGTCTAGGGGGCTTAAGCCTGGGAATAATATTTTAATATTATCCCCAAAAGACATGTGCATTTTATGTTTATCCTAAGTTTCTAGCAAGGGGAGAACATGCAAGGGAGATGCGTGCTGGTGGAACACATGCAGTTTCATGGGTGACAAGTGTCAACCCTGACGCATGTGAATAAAACGGCCAGGGTGAGCCGTGAGAAGTTTTCTCCTCGATTCCACCTGACTATCTGAGCATGTAGGGAGCGCTGAACAGTACGACCAACCCAACCTCTGGAAGAATACCTCGTGCGTTTCTGAGAATAGAGAACCCAGTATTGTCTTTGACAGTCCATGCACATCCTCTGTCCGACTGATCGAACCTATGCTTGGAGGCTCTGTTCCGAAGTCGAGACCCTGAACCATTCCGCCATTGTTGAACTAGTGAGAAATCCTGTGTTTTTTCTGAAGAGTTGGTCTCACCCTCCATTCTGATTCGTGGAGTCTGTGTCGACCCTTACAAGAATTACTCATCATGCATTCCTGTGAACCATCACTGTGAGGCCTCGAGCCATTGTTGAGCCTATTTGAGAGGCCGTGTTTTTATTTCCAGTTGGCTATGGTGACCATGCAGCACTGGACTACACATGGCTTGATGGCCAGTGCAAGTTGTGATTGAGCCTGTGTGTGATCTCTCTCTAGGTGAGGGAGGTGGATGTTGTTGGAAGAGGTTTCTTCCAGAGAGTGTCCAGCACCAGCTTCAGGCTCTGAGACTTCTTGATCCGGACTATTGCCAAGACCCAGAGAGGGAGGTTAGCACCGATGGACTGTGCTTGTGAAGGTGTATATTCTCGGGCGAAACAGGCATGTGGGGAATGAGAGTTTGATAGTAGTGGGTGTAAGATGGCATCCTGGGAAGAATCATTCCAGATTTTTATGTGATGTTTTCCCTGTAACCTCAGTCTAGCCTAGGATTCCTTGCCTTGGGGTGGAGCTTAGTCCCAGCTCAGGGGTGACCCACTATTGAGCTGATGAGCAGTGTGGTCTAAAGCTGGGAGGTTTGTGGAAGGCCTGCACTTGGTTGGTGGAATCTACATCTGTTAAAAGATAAGTATCTGATTATGCCTTAATCATGTTTTGCAGGACTGTGTTGTTTATGTTCTCATGATTTCCACTGTGTATATGTATTATTATGAAAAGCTATGGATTGTTAATTATAGCAGTAGATAATATGTTTACTCTGTGCATTGAATGTGTTTAATTGTTGAGGGCTTATGGATCATATAATACCTGTATGAATCATGTATAGAGTGGTGTTATAGTCTTCTCTTATTAGAAATTAAGCCATGATAGCTGAAAGTGTGTGCTACAGTTTGGTATCAGAGCCAAGGTTTCGACACTAAGCCTAGATGGGTCAGTGGAGCAGTCTTTGTACCAAGAATGCGAAGGGAAAATTGGGTCTGGAAGGCCAATTTCATACCCTGGTTTTCTCCAAAGTGTCAAGGAGTTACTTGACTAGTTTTTAATCTCAGGAGGTATATCGGCGTTATGAAACCGCAGCTAGTGTGGTATAAGTCCACAAGGAGAGAGGACTCCACTCCCGAAGTGTAGGAGCTTTAGGATCTGTTCGGGAGGGAAGGTGAACCCTCGTGACTGTTATATCTGGAAAGTGTGCAGGGGGTTTAAAGCCCTTTGGAATTGTACAGGAGTGTGGAAATCACTATACACGAAATCGCGAATTAGTTAGGAACCGTCTGAGCCGTCAGATCTCGGCTGGAAAACCCGACAGACATTGGATCTGTTAGGAGATATCCGAGGGTTAAAACCACAATGAATAGGCGTGAAAGCACCAAAATAGATCTAGACCGTCCAAATGACGGAGGCCATGTGTCGTGAGATTTCCCATTTCAGGAAATCAAGAATCGCGATATCGGGAGTCCTGGTAACAAGGGATCGGGACTTTCCATGGTTGAAACCCTAGAGTAGTCATGGATCATCCGATTTGAAAAGGCC
Organism: Picea abies; assembly: GCA_900067695.1. Lineage (NCBI taxonomy): Eukaryota > Viridiplantae > Streptophyta > Pinopsida > Pinales > Pinaceae > Picea > Picea abies. The sequence goes on from CBVK0100370595.1 coordinate 19,356, forward strand.
ATGTGTCGAGATATTCCCGTTTGAGGAAATCAGGGATCAGGGATTTGGGAGTTCCGTTGACAAGAACTCGGACTCTCGCCTTGATAAATCCTGACCCATAATGTCGAGATGTTAGCATGTGGCTAAGTCCCGATGAACGGATGAGATTCCTTCGGGGAATCTCCAGGTCTGTAACGATCGTCCAATGTGAGGAAGAGATGTTGGCTTTAAGCCAGGGCATGAATGTCCATTAAGATAAGTAATGAGCAGATCTAGATGGCCAGAGTCCACCCACCCAGATCTACGGCTGAGGTTTCATTCTGGAGCCCCCTTGTGGTACTGACTTTAGCGGTGGGGGGGGGTTTTCCGGAATCGGACATGAAACTCTTGAACGATTGAGATTAATTCACCTTGATAAACGGTGCTCAAGTGAATTCCAGACCTCCCTTTCCATTCTGCCTTTAATGGGGGGGGGGGTTCGGAATGGTATGGTGTGTACAGTGGGGCCCCTCCTATCCTAGTGTCTACTGTGCCACATTTTCCCTCTGCCACCTGTACTCCACTTAACCATGTGATGGGGCCTTTTCTTATTGGAGGCAAGAGAGATGGGACCCAATGACATCGTTAAAAGAGACATGGACCCTCATGAACGTGCCACGTGCCACCATGGTTGTGGGTGACCACTGTGCTATGTGGGCCCGGAGGATAAAGTAAGTCGGAATTTTGGAAGTTGGGGTTTGGCAAAGAAAGCAAGTTTGAAAGCCTCGTGGGCCGAAAACCCGAAACCTGAAGTCTCAAAATCCCAAAGTGCCGAAAATGAAAGTTTCGAAAACCCAAAAATTGTAGAGCCGAACGAGAGCTCAGAAAACTTATTTGAATCAAAATGTCTTTTGTTTTGTTTGTACTAGCATATAAATGTTGACGATTGTTCCTGAAGTTTTAATGGCCTGACAAACTTCAAATTTAATTTCACAGTGTGTGTGCAAAGTTCAATGGAGCTCGGGATTCTAGTTAACCAACGCCGAGTATGGAATGGGAAAAGGTGATGATTGCCTTCGAAATGGGAGACGAATGGGAAGGAAAGGATGTCAATATGGGAGTGGAAGGATCAAACTCCAATGGGCATGGAAAAGAAAAGGATAAGGAAGGATACATAATGAAAATCATTGAAGGATTGCAAAGAGAGGCCAAGGCTCACCGAGATGATAGCCGAAAGTTTATGAAAGTTAGGAATCAACAGGGTGAACTAAACTTAAAATGTTTGAAGAGCCTGGAAAGAATAGAGAAGAAACTCGAGAAGGAAAGAGACTCAAGTACGACGGAGAGTCATAGAACCCATGGGAGAAGAAGTAGTTCAAGGAGTGGTAGCCAACATCTTAGTCGCTCCCAAAGACATTCTGACAGGAAGACACATAGTAGTTCAAGCCCATCCCTTTCCAGAAAACATAAAAAATTTGGAAGGGAGGAATTGAAAGGGGAGATGAACAAGATTAAGCCTCCAACATTTGATGGAGAACATAAGAAGGACGAAGATGCCGAGACATGGTTGCTTGGCATGAAGAAATACTTCCAACTGCAGAATTATTCTGCCCATGCAGAAGGAAGAATTTCAATGTACAAACTGAAAGGAAAAGCATCCATGTGGTGGGATCAGTTTGTGCAGGTGCAACACATCAGAGAGAAAGAGGTCACTTGGAAGGAATTTAAGGGGTATTTCGAGAAGAAATACCTGACTAAAAGATACTATGATAGAAAGATGAAGGAGTTCTTCAAACTCAGGCTAGGCAACATGACTATTGATGAGTATGAACGAAGTTTCCTAGAACTACTGAAGTAAGTTCCATTCATCAAAGATGAGGCTGTCAAGATTCAAAGATATCTAAGTGGACTACCACCTTCCATGAGTGACAAGATTCAATATGATGATCCTAAGACCATGGAAGAAACAATAAGAAAGGAAAAATGTTTGTATGAACAACAAGGAGAAAGGCCCATCCTTCAGAAGGTTTGGAATGATGAGAGGAAGTTTAAGAAGGAACAGAGGAAGAAGGGAAACACGCCTTCCTTTTTCAGAAACAGTCTTCAGGGACAGCCATTGGTTAGAGAGCCGAGAATGACTGAATAGGGAGCATAAAGATAGAGATAGATGCCCATTCTGTGTTGGGGTTGTCAAGGAAACCACAAGTACAGAGATTGTCCCCATAAAAATGGTAAAGAGAGAACTGTACATACTGTTCAGTAAGCTGAAACAGTGGGAAATATGGGAAGCAGAATGTCGAGGATCTATGCAGCCCTGGACAACAAGCAAGTAGAATTTCAATCACACATGATTGAAGTGGAAGGTACGATCAACAACCGACCACTTGTTATTTTAATTGATTCATGAGCTAGCCATAGTTATGTAGATCCTAGAGTGGTGGAAAGTTTGTATCTAACGAGAAGCGTTGGCCACAGGTACCAAGAGGAAGGTCACTAAATTGGTTAAGTCATGTTCAGTGGACATGAAAGGAATGAGAACTAAGGCTTAATTGAACATTCTGCCTTTAGGCTCATACGATTACTTAATTGGGATGGACTGGTTGGACCAACACCATGCCCTTCTAGATTTCCGTAACAAGAGGTTTACCTGCATGAACAAAGAGGCAAATCTGGTAACAGTCTAAGGAATTCCCATAGCCATGGTTGTTAGGGAAATCTCAACCAGGCAACTGAAGAAATGTTACTGGAAAGGCTGTCAATTATATGAAACTCGTGTGGAAGAAGCATCTCAAGATGTAGTATCGAATCTAGAAGACCACGAAGTACTCAAAGAATTCAAGGACATATTTCAGGAGGTACCTGGACTACCCCTGAAGAGGGACATCGATTTTTCTATAAATTTGATGCCTGGAGCAACTCCAGTTTCGAAGGCTTCTTATAGAATGAGTACACTAGAGCTGAAGGAGTTGCAATTGCAGCTCAAACAGCTACTAAAGAAAGGTTACATTCACCCCAGTGTGTCACCGTGGGAAGCCCCGGTCCTATTTATGAAGAAGAAAGATGGGATGTGGAGGCTGTGCATTGATTTTCGATAGTTGAATAAGGTCACTGTCAAGAACAAGTATCCTATGCCAAGGATTGATGATCTTTTTGATCAGTTGAAGGATGAATTTTTTTTTTCGAAAATAGATCTCCGATCAGGATATCACCAAGTGAGAATAAAGGATGAGGACATCAACAAGACTGCCTTTAGAACAAGGTATGGTCATTATGAATTCACAGTGGTGCCATTTGGACTAACAAATGCACCTGTTGTTTTCATGTGCTTAATGAATGGAGTGTTTAGAAATTATTTGGACAAGTTTTTCATAGTCTTCCTGGATGACATCTTGGTGTATTCCAATATAGAGGAAGAACATGAGCAACACCTGAGAATGATGCTGGAGGTGTTGAGAGAACACCAACTGTACACAAAACTGAGCAAGTGCTCTTTTTACCAAAGGCAGATCCATTACTTGGGACACATTATATCTGAAGAAGGGATCATTGTGGATTCTGAGAAGGTACATGCCATTCGAGAATGGACAACACCAAGGAATGTGGCAGAAGTTAGATATTTTATGGGTCTGGGGGGCTACTATAGGAGGTTCATAGCTCGATTCTCAAAGATCGCTCATTCTATCACTTCCTTGCAAAGGAAGGAGAATAAGTTCCAGTGGACTGAAGAATGTGAGAGCAGCTGCTAACTAGTGCTCTGATCCTGAAGATTGCAGATCTAAACAAGGATTACATAGTGTGCACAAATATGTGTAAGGAAGGGCTGGGAGGAGTTCTCAGCCAAGAGGGATTTGTAGTTTGTTATGAATCCCGAAAGTTGAAGGAGCATGAGAAGAATTATGCCACTCACGATTTAGAGCTGGCAACAATTGTCCATGCCCTGAAAAAATGGAAACATTACCTCATGGGAAAGAGATTCGAGTTGAGAACAGACCATAATGGTCTGAAATATTTATTTGATCAGCCAACCTTAAATGCCAGGCAAATTAGATGGCTGGAGTTTCTGTGCGAATATGACTTTGATATCAAGCATATCAAAGGGAAATAAAATAAGGTGGCTGATGCACTCAGCAGAAAAGTGCACAAATTACATGCTACAACCATTAGCATGTACAAAATTGAGATTAAAGACAGAATTTTGGAAGCTGCCAATGTGGATTTGCCGTACAAAGGTCTTGTAGAAAAGCTACAGTAGTGTGAAGAACCACAGCCCAAGGAAAGTTACACCTTGGGACCTGATGGTTTACTTCTGTATAAAAACAGAGTGTATGTACCCAATGTCTGAGAATTGAAGTTGGCAATTCTAAAGGAGATGCATAATGTGGCTTATGCTGGACATCCTGGATATCAGAAGACTACGGTAGTAGTCAAAGGCCATTATTTTTGGCCGGGTTTGAAGAACGAAATCGCTGAATACATTGCTAGATGTATGGAGTGCCAAAAGGTTAAGGCTGAGCACAATAACCCAGCAGGGTTGCTGTAGCCTTTACCCATTCCTGAGTGGAAATGGGACATGGTAACAATGGATTTCATCGCCCGACTACCTAGAATAAGCAAGCAACATGATTCAATCATGGTGGTGGTGGACAAGCTTACTAAAGCTGCCTATTTTATTCCACTGAAAACCACCCACAGGGCAGCTGATGTTGTTGATATCTTTTTAAAATAAGTTGCACGCTTGCATGGAATTCCTAAGACAATTGTGTCTGATAGGGACCCAAAATTCACGTCGAATTTATGGAAAGGACTGTTTAAGGGATTCAGAACAAATCTGAACTTTAGCATAGCATATCGTCCCGAGTATGATGGACAGACAGAGAGAGTGAACAGAGTAATAGAAGACATGCTGAGAA
>CBVK0100370665.1:0-20894 GCA_900067695.1 Picea abies
CGCTCTTCCGATCTCACATCTTTGAAGTTAGAAGCTTCCATGGACTAGCCATTTTTTACAGAAGTTCATCAGAAATTTTAGTGGAATTTCTACACCAATGATGGACATAGTCAAAAAAGACATAAATATTTTCATTGGACAGAGGAAGCAAAGAAAATTTTTAAGTTGTTGAAGGAGAAGATAACTGGACAACCAGTTCTAGTTCTGCCATATTTCAGTAAGACATTTCAAGTGAGATGTGACGCAAGTGGATTCGCGGTTGGAGAAGTCTTAAGCCAAGACAATAGACCGATTGCATACTTTAGTGAGAAGCTGAACGATGCCAAGATGAAATGTTCCACGTATGATAAAGAGTTTTATGTAGTCATACAGGCGTTGAAGAAATGGAGGCACTATTTGGTTCCGAAAGAGTTCGTTTTGTATAGAGACAACCATGATTTACAATTCATAACTAGATAGGAGAAATTGAACTCGAAACATGTGAAATGGGTTAAATTTATGCGAAAATTTACTTTTGTTTTAAAGCACATTTATGGAGCTGCTAAGAAGGTTTTTGATGCATTGATCATGAAATGTTTGATTCTGCAGGAGTTTTGTGTGAAGACCTTAGGTTTTGATAGCTTGAAGGACATGTACAGAGATGATTCAGATTTCAAGGACACTTATGAAGAATGTGAGAATCATGTTCTGAGAGACAGAAGCTATAATGGATTGAATACTTAATCTAGGATGGATTATCATTCAAAGGAAATCAGTTGTGTATCTCGAAGAGTTCTATTGAGGGAGAATCTTCTGAAAGAAAAACATAGTGTAGGATTGGATGGACATTTCGGCCATGAAAAAACATTTGCACAGCTGCACAATTTATATTATTGGCGAGGGATGAGGACAAATGTCTAGAAATTCATGAACAGATGTAGAATTTTCCAACATGCAAAGGGGAAAAGACAGAATACAGAATTATATCAACCATTGCCAATACCAGAGAGGTCGTGGTATGCGGTAAGCATGGATTTTTTGTTAGTAATGCCAAGGACATAGAGGGGTTGTGATTCCATATTTTTGGTAGTCGATAGATTCTTGAAATGGCACATTTCATTCCATGTCAGAAAACTAGTGATGCAACACACATTGCAAATCTTTTTTTCAAAGAAGTTGTTCGACTTCATGGTTTACCCAAGAGTATTGTTTCAGATAGGGATACCAAATTTGTTGGTCATTTTTGGAGGACATTGTGGAAGAAGATGGGGACTAATTTATCTTTTAGCTCAGCATATCACCCTCATACGGATGGACAGATTGAGGTAGTAAATCGAAGTATGGGGGATTTTTTGAGGAGTTTAGCAGCTGAACATCATAGTCAGTGGGATAAGATTCTACTGCAAGCGTAATTTGCATATAATGATTCACCTAACAAGAGTACAGGACAGAGACCATTCCATATAATGATTCACCTAATAGGAGTACAGGACAGAGCCCATTCCAAATAATGTATGGAATGTAGCCAAGGGGCGTATCTGAGTTGAGAGACTTAGAGCAGAGTGAATTCAAAAGTACTGGAGTGGAAGAATTTGCAGCAGAGATGAAAGAGCTCCACAATAATTTCAAAGAGAGGTTGCAAAATTCTAACCAGGAATATAAGCACAGAGCAGATCAACATAGGAGAGAACTTCAGTTTGAAGTGGGAGATTTAGTATTAGCACATCTAAGAAAAGAAAGGTTCTGAAGGGGAATGTACAATAAACTGAAGATGAAAAGGATAGGGCCATGTAAAATCATAAATAAATTTGAGACAAATGCTTATGAGATAGAATTGCCTAATGGGGTAGGAATATCACCCATATTCAATGTAGTCGATCGGTATCCTTATAGAGTAGATGAAACAGAGGGATCAAAGGATCAGAAAGAAGTTCAATGGGTCAGACAGATGCCTGTAGTTGAAAAGTCGTAAATAGAACATAACATTTATTAGAGCGTTAGCAAAAAGACCCAGACAAAGGCATATTTTGAGTATTTGGTCAAATGGAAGGGACACCTGATTGAGGATGCCAATTGGGAAAATGAAGAAAATATTTAGAAACATGGACAGATGGTGCAGGATCTCATGAACAAGAGTTCATGAATTTTTCATCCAGAGGAGTATGATGCAGGAGCATTGTAAGAAAACCATCAAAGCAAGCGCAAGAGCAGAGGACATCTGGATATGCACCAACACACATTTTGAAAGCATTTTGAATTTGAAAGGATAAGACATTAATGTAATAGCTAGAGGGACGTAATTGCCCTTAAATTTTTTTTGGGATTGTAACACATATCTTAAGCATAGATCTCATTTGTTTGTTGGAGGCATTTAATGTATTAAATGTAAAGTAGTTGTAGCTTTTATTTTTGATTATATAGCTAGAGTTGTAGGAGGGAAAAAATCTAGAAATCTCACTCACATGTATTGTAATGTAGGATTATTATTCTCATTGTAAGAGAGAGAGAGTTGTAGAGCAAGAGAATAGAAGAACAAAGATTGTAGAATAGTGTATAAGAATATAGTTGATGTTATAGAACCCATGTACGTATGCACTTGGATTAATATAAGGAAGATTTGATCCAAATTTCATGGTGTTTATGAATTTTGTTACATGTATTGAATGGTAGGTTTACAGTTAATTCCAGTCTTTGTTATGCATTTGTTTCAATGCTGTGTGTATGTATGATTTCATGATTGAATGTATGAAGTATTTGAGAGGGAGAGAATGAGTTTCAATTTTTCTCATCCTGAGATATTTTGCAAGGAGTGTAGTGAAAGTCTGCAAAGTGTACGTTGACAGGTTTTGAGTTTTACCTCAGACAAGCTCAGGAGAGATATCCTTGTTCTCATACCAGCATAAGTGCAAGTATAGCAAAGAGCCGTGCAAGGAGTTTGTAGGCAGGTTGAAGTCTTATACTTTTACAACCCAAGCGAGGGGTTGAAGGATTTCTGTTGCAAGGAGTGCACAAAAGAGGAGGACGTCAGATAACTAGAGGTTGTCGCCAGTGCCACAAGGAGTGCATGCAAAAGAACCCTTGGAATTCTTGAGTTTGCAGTAGAAGCCAAGCTCAGAAGAGATAGAGACTTCAAGGGATTCGAAGAAAAGAAAAAGGTTGAAGTCACCTCACAGAGGTTGAACCCAGAAGAAAGGATGCCAAGTCCTTTGGCTTGGAGGCATTGAAAATATGAACGAACGGTGGAATTTCTTAGAGGGAGGAATATCAAAATTCCATGAGTCATTGGATCTAGCAGATCAGTGGGAAGAACAAGGATGATAACCTTTGAGCGCTCACAAGCCCATGAGAAACAATATCCGTTGGATCTAGATCAACGAGAGTCGTTGATCTCTTGAGTTCATATCTTGGCATTTCAATAGTCAAGAGTTGGAGTAGTTGGCTGGTGTTACACAAATAGTCCCAATATCGTGAAACGCAAAGTCATGACACGATCATGGCCATCAATCGAGGAGAAGGGACAGGATCATTAGATATGGTCTTGGGGAGAGGTCCCTCATAAGGTTTCATGGTTTCGTGAATGTGTAGTGTTGGGGTTGTATCACACCAATACCCTCGAAATCGTGATTCACAAAATACCTTTTCAGGTAAAGGTTGTGATCACATTAGTTAGTCATGTGGGTAAGAGTTTATGCCTAGTGCTTGTTTTCATAGGCGTAGCTCCTAAAAGGACCTATGGTTACAAGTGTGAAGATTCTAGTTGGGAATCGAAGAGCCATTTTGGCTCAAGGGGAGATTAAGAATGATCCTTAGACCAAGAGGTTAAGAAGAACCTGTTGAGGTAGGGGTGCAACATCAAGAATGAGTTATATTAGTTTCAATTATCAATATTAAATTGAGTATAGTTGAATGATTGTTAGGAAAAGTTATTACTCTCCTTTGAAACATATACCTCCTCTAGTGTAAAATATCAAGGATTATTTTGCGGGATCCCTGAATGTGGTACCTGTTATCCCCTAACATAGGGATAACTAAGGAGATTATGTCTTGAGGCCCACAAGTCCTAGACACAGAGTACCGAGAGCCATATCAACTTGAGCTTGGCCTTGGAGGGCCAATATTTATTCTTCAGCACCTCCATCTTGTCGGCAACAACAACATCCATCCCATCGGCCTGGTCCTTCAGTAGGAGTGGGTCTTTCTCCATGAGGTAATAAGTCTAAGTATCATGGTATGTGTCACTCTGATTCTCAAAACATTTGAATGTGTCCATTTAATTCTCTTTTTCTTCATGACGTGTGCTTAGATATTATGCCTTTTGAATTTCGCATACTTGGAGGGATGACATAATGCCCTAGCAAGTTGGTTCCCTTAGGAGTGAGTTTCCACAGGGTGGTTTCATGAAATGCCATCACCCATTCCCACCATACTTATCACTTTTCATCATCTTCCCTCTCATACATCCCCTGCATTGGTTCGGGCATTGGGTTTTCCAAGCTAGAAAGGGTTGTACCTTGCCTGGTGGAAAGGAGGGGCTAAAGGCCCAAGGGGTAAAAGTATCGGGAAAAAGATAAAATCCAAAAGAACAAAACCTTCAGATTCTTCGCCCAAGGATCCTCAATAAAGCAATAAAAGGCTTCTCAGTAAGAAAAGGGAGGGACCCATAAAATAAATAAACTCAATACCTAGTTGGAGGATAGGGGGTCTCATCACGAAATAGCCTATTAGGTCCATGGGAATGTAGTGGTATGAAACTACCATTCATATGGTTACTGTTATCCCCGATTTCTAGGGATAACTAGGAGATCATGTCTCGAGGCCCACAGGTCCCAGACATGGAGTACCGAGAGCAGGATTGACCTAAGCATGGCCCTGGAGGGCCCATATTTTTTATTCTTCATCAGACATGTCCTGTCAGCAGCAGCAGCATCCATAACCTTTGGCTTGGACTTGCATCAGAGAAGACTCTTGCTCCATGAGGTAATTGCTCCAGGTATCATGGTATGTGTCATGTTTGATCATTACAACTTTCAGATATATGCATCAGATTCCTTACATTTCTGACGACTGCTTGGATCTTACACTAACCCACTTGACCATGGTTGGGGGGATTAACAGGGTGCCCTATCAAGCTTGTATTCATAGGTTTTGTTTAGCCACCAAGGTGGATTTTGAAGAGCCATCGTCCGCTCCCATCATTATATCACTTTTACATCTTAGACCTTGAAATAAAAAAGAAAGAAAAAGTAATAAATAAAATAAAGAATAAAGGCAATAAAGGTCTTGAAAAAATTTGCATCCATGATAGGTACAACTCGCCTCCTACAAAGGCACCCACAGATAATATCACCCCTATCTTCCACTATGTCTAGACATCCTTTGACCATACCACCTCGTGTCACATGGCTTGGAATATATACTTTGGGAACTTTCCTCTTCTTATGGATGCTGGCCCAATAGGGAACTTTGTCTTTTTCTTCAGCTTTGTATAGTAGGTCATTGTAATGTCTTTGAGCTATTAGATGATATTCTAGGGGTTTTTATGCATGCATTTGATAAAATTAATGATGAAATATGATTGGCATTGCTATGATCCTGAGGACTAATGAGCCCATGGAGGGTGAAGTTTTTGATGTGCAGGACCATCCCCGACGGACAGGTACTAGGTGGACTGGTACACATGGGGAGATGATTAGTTTGGACCTCGATGGGGCTGAAGAGCCCCTTAGATGGTTACTGGGACCTCATTAGGGGCAGAGACAGGACAGTGATTGGTCGAGCCTTTACATGAGAGAAGAACAAAGACATTTTCATCCAGGATGCCTTGGCTGAGCCCAGCCCTAGGGGGTTGACCCACTGCAGGTGGAACGTGTCCCTCTGTTGACCCAGGACTTCCTCCAGAGATCCTTGATGTCACCTCCAGCATGTGGCAACTTTAGAGGGTAGTTTGGCACGTGTGGCAGAGTTTGGAGGCCCAGAAAGGGCCAACGTTTGTCTTCTAGTACTGAGATTTTCCCTAAAAAGGGCCAACGTCTCCCTCAAAGGGGCTAGATGTCCTGGTTACTGCTCATTTAGAGTTTTTATTTAGTTGTTTAATGTAAAATAGTATGATTTTTAGTTATCATCCTTGTCAGTTGTTTTAATGACCTAATTTTTAATTAAAGGTCATTGGATGATATAAATTGAGGATGTTTTCCTCAATTTATATACACAAGTGAGATCTGATTTTTGCACCCTACTTGGGTAGATTTGTTGTCTAAAGTGAGGCGCACTTGCTATTGGAAGGATATTTTTGGCAATTATGGCATTTCTCTCAAGGAAGGTTTACAACTAGGGTTTGCTTGTGATTTTCTTCATGACATGTAAGTAAATTTTCTTGCAAAACTTATTAAATGAATGGTTGTAGGTATAATTTCTTGCATTTGCTTATTGTATTGCTTATTTAAAACCCTAGGTAACAAGCACACAAGTAGGTCATTGCTACATGTCCCCTTACAGAGAGATATTTTTCAGCCATTGAAGGAAAGAGATTAAGCCTAGCCTTTGCTACACTTATCTTGTTTCTTCCCTTGAGCTAGCGTTGAAGTTTATAAGTTGAAAAAAGGAGACGTCCTAGGCCTAGGTTGCCTACACCTAGGGTTTTCACCTTCTAGGGTTTGAAAGCCTTGTCTTTGCAACACTTTCTCCTTTAGACTTATTCTTTAGGCTAGCTGTTTTGCCAAGTTGATTTGTAGAAGGAGGAAAGATCACGAGGCCTTGCTTAAGCAACACCAGAGTGAGCCTCTTTCCCCTAGGGTTTTGATTCTAGGGCCTTGCCTTTGCAGCACCATAGAACCCTACCTTCTAGTCTTTGAATCATCATCCTTTCAAGACCTTGTGTCCTTATCTTTTGACTCCATATACCCTAAGGCACTGATATTTGATCTCAAACGTTGGAGTTTTACTGTGCAAAACTACTTTCAAAACTTTAAATTTTCAAACCCTAACTAACAAACTAACTTATTGAGGCTGACGTCACAATTGGATATTTCATCTTGATGCAAAAAAAGTTGGATATAAGCAATTAATGATTATTTTAAGCATTTATTGAGTAAATTGTTGATTGGACATATTGTTAGCTTAGTCATCCTTTTGGATATTGATGAATTGATGGTCTTTCATAAGATAATTGACAAAATGTTGACTTCATTTTATATCTATTGCATTTCTTATTGAATAATATCAGATAGTCATTGAAGTACTAACCCTTTGAGTTATAGCCTGCAGATATATATATATATATATATATATTGTGTTGTTGTTGTCTTGTTCCGGGCAGGTGTTTTCAATAGGACATACACTTCTTTTATTGGTTGATTAGCCGGATTGTCTGACATTGGTGGTAACTTGTGAGGAGGGAACTCTAAAACTTGACCTTGTATCTTCTGCCTCTTCAAACCCCAGGTTACCGAGGACGTCTCCCTTGGGCTAACCTCCCTAAATAGAAATAACCTCTCCATCGAGGTGACATTGGGTGGGGAAGGTTCATGTTACGCCAGTTTGATCTTTATCCCTTAGCCTATGACCTAAATTACAAACTGTGCGATAACATTTTGGCGCCGTTGCCAGGGAAAACTGAGTCAATCTTCCTCAACGAAAAATCTTTTGTTAAGCCTTGCCTCAAAGACCTTTTCTCTTACAAGCTTACCTAGCAACTCCACTATATTTTATTCCCCTATTCTTTGATAGTTTCAGGAAAACTATCTGGAAACTCCATCAATGACGACCCGTAGCGGGTGACAATATTCAAATCCCGCTACTCTGGCGACCATCACTCTAACAAAACCTGCGCCCCCAATCAATCCAAATCCTCACAAATGGTCTCACTCAAAGAGTTTCAACTATTTTGACTTTAACAACATCCAAGGTGGAATGCATGACTTGCCCAAAGATGCAAACTCTTGGCTACCTTTCTTCTCAGGAAAGGGCACCCCTGGAAACTCACATTGGACCCATTTTGCGATAGTGTTGACTTTCATTTGGCTGGTCAAGATCACCCTGATGTCTTCATGAATCTCTTTGCAAGTTCCCTTACAGGAGATGTTAAAGTTTGGATTGATGGGTGTCCCAAGGGAAGCATAAAAAACCCCGAAGAACTACAAAAAGCCTTTAAAATAAGGTGGTGTGATAGTGAACACTCACAAGACTCCTTTTCTCAATACTTCAACATTTGCAAAGGACCCTGTGAAAGTATCAGAGATTTCAGTGATAGGTTCAACCTTCTCCTCAAAAAGATCCGGTCAAAGGTGGGCTCAAAACAAGCCATCATCGATCACTTCTTGTCTTCCTTAGAAGGAACCTTACAATTCAACATTAAGGACCGGTCACCAACAACTTTAGAAGAAGCACAAGACCTGGCCTTTCAAGTTGAAATAAATCTTGATTTTGATGACTACATTCAACAAAGAAACCTAACACAAAATTGTGAACTATGGGATCTGGGTAACGAACCTATGGTGAAACCTGAACCTCCAAGGATCCTCCAGATCGAACTAGCTCCTGCCAAAAGGAAATGGAGCCTTTCTCATGGAAGTGTTGTTTCTTCTCAAGAACCCCCTCTAAAAAGGGCCCATATGGAGGATGAAGTTGGGGATGTATCACCCAAAAATGTTGAACCAAATCTTCCTGAAGACTTTTCTCTTTTTATTCACCAGGTGGGACACCCTGTTTCTAAAGTCTGGGAGTTCACACATTTTTATGTCTCCCTCCGGGTCAAAGATTTTCTCCTTCACAACTGTCTCTTGCACCCAAGTGCTACAACCAATATAATGACAGAAGAATTTATGCATCAATTGGGTCTGAAGATATCATGAGCAAACACCAGAGATAATTTCGCAAAAGGAATCATTAACAACCTTGAGGTGGCATTTGACTCCTGCCCCAGTGCTCCTTTCTTGATAAATATGGTCATCATAAATGATGTAAATAATTTTGGGATTATCCTTCACAATGACCTCATTAAACACTTAAATGGGAGCATTCACAATAAGTAGTCCAGAGCCACTATCCCTCATCCTGAAGGAGGATTTTTCACCATCTATAATGATCCTTTTTCTAGATCACCAGTCGAGACCCCCGATGAGGTAAATGATCAACTTCTATGCATCAATAGTGGTCTCGATGATTGGTTCATTCAGGAAGGGAAGTTGGATATGGACATCGTTGAAGAAACAAAAGGAATATGGACCTTGGAATTCGATGGGTCACACTCAAGCTTTGGATCAGGCACTGGAGTAGTTTTAACAACTCCCTCAGGTGAGATCTTCTACCATTCATATAGGTTGGAATTCCATTGCACCAACAATGTGGTTGAATATGAAGCTCTGATTCTAGGACTTAATCTAGCAATCGACAAAGGTGTTACAATATTGGAAGTGAAAAGGGACTCAGACCTCATTGTGTTGCAAGTTTTGATGAGATTTGCCACTAAGAATGAGAAGTTGAAAAAATATTGAGATGTGGCTTAGACCCTTTCAAAATCCTTCAGAAAGATATCAATTGAAGTTGTTCCTTGAGAAGAAAACCACATGGCTGATGCTTTGGCTATCTCATCCTCCACTTTACAACCATGCGAAGGACCTCTTCATGACCTATGCAAAATGAAGGTTCTTTTTAGACCTTATGTCCCCGACAATTTGGAGCATTGGCAGGTGTTCGAGGATGACGATCAAATTATCAAATTCATGGAAAATAGCAAAGAATTTACAGATTCACAAGTTGCTTTCCTGGATGACTCTATGGACTTGGAAGTCATCAACCTGCAAAAAAATACCTTACCAAAAGGTTGTATTTCTCTGGAAAACCTTTTTGATAGACATGATGTTTTCAAAGGAAAAAGAACCAATAAGCAAGCTAAGGAAGCCTTGGAATTCAATATCGGTACAAAGATAGACCCGATGATGGTCAATATAGGAAAGGGGACCACTGAGAAAGAGAGGAAGGAAATACTAGAGCTCATCAAAGAATTTAGAGACACCTTTGCTTGGAACTATGATTATTTAAAGGCCTATAGGGGGGATGTCATCCAACACACTATACCCTTGGTAGAAGGAGCCAAGCCATTCCGACAAAAGCTAAGGCATATCAACCCAAAGTTGGCAAGCTAGATACAGAAGGAACTCCAAAAGGTGGTTGATGCTGGTATCATAGCCCCTATCAGGTATTCTTCTTGGATGTTGAACCTGGTAGTTGTTCGGAAGAAGAATGGTGATATCCGCCTGTGTGTCGATTTATGCAACCTCAACCAGTTGTCTTTAAAGGACAATTATCCCCTCCCAAATATGGATCATTTTCTTCAGAGGGTCATAGGGGCAGAGATGATGTCTATGCTAGATGGGTTCTCAGGATACAACCAAGCTTTACTTAAGAGGGACGACCAACTTAAAACTGCATTCACTACACCTTGGGGAAATTTTATGTACTTGAGAATGTCGTTTGGTATTATGAATGTGGGTGCCACTTTTCAGAGAGCAATGGACTTTGATTTCAGGGACCTCATACAAAAAATCATAGAAATTTACCAAGATGACCTCACATTTGTGTCCAAGGATAGGAAAGACCATCTCTCCCACCTCAAGATTGTATTTGAACGATGCAGGAAGTATGGTATCTCACTGAATGCTAAGAAGTCTGTTTTTGGGATTGACGAAGGAAAATTGTTGGGACACATGGCCTCACTAGGAGGAGTCTCCATTGATCCCGAAAGAGTCCAATCAATAAAAGACGTCTGCCCTCCGGTCAACAAGAAAGCCCTACAATCTTTTCTTGGAAAAATCAACTTCATCCGCAGATTTGTGCCAAATTTTGCTGAGAGGATAAAACCATTAAGCGCTCTACTGAAAAAGAATGTTGCTTTCAAGTGGGGAGATGAGACCAACAGATCCTTTAAATATATAAAAAATTCCATCTCCCAAACCCCCATCTTGATTAGTTCTATTTTTTTGCAAGACTTCATAATATTCTCATTTGCATCTCAGGATACTATTGCAAGTGTCTTAATGTAGAAGGATGATGATAACTATGAACATCCAGTAGCCTTTATGAGCAAAGTCCTAAGAGATTCAGAATTGAACTACTCCGTCATAGAGAAGCAAACATATTTCGTGGTCAAATCCCTCAAACATTTCAGGAACTACATCGGTTACAATAAAATCAATGCCTATCTCCCGTACCCAGTCGTGAAAGATGTTTTATCACAACAAGACTGCATGGGTACTCGAGGAAAGTGGGTCTCCAAAATCCAGGAGTATGACTTAGAAATAAAACCCACCAAGATAATAAAAGCAAAAGGTCTGGCCCAAATGTTGACTGAAAGCAATCAGGAATCCATATAGATGGGTGAGAATGAGCAAGTGAATGTAATGATCAGTGAACTGGAACATGACGAATGGTATTCCGATATAGTTTATTATCTAAAGAACTTGTCTTTCCCTGATCATTTAGTGGATTACAAGAGAAGGGATTTGAGATTGAAGGCTATGAAATACTGCTTGACCAAGGATGGACTTGGATGGAATAATCTTGATGGCGTTATACTTCGATGTGTAAACAAGGAAGAGGCAAAGAAGATATTGGAAGAATTGCATTCTGGGCATTGTGGTGGACACTTTGTTGCTTGTACTACTGCCCATAAGATCTTGAGGGCCGATTATTATTGGCCAACACTCTTTTTAGATACTTATCAGCACGTTCAATCTTGCCAACCTTGCCAATACTTCTCCAGCAAACCAAGACTCCCAACGCAGCCTTTGAAACCAGTAGTAGTGGAGGCACCCTTTCAGCAATGGGGTTTGGATTTTGTTGGTGAATTCAAAGACAATTCGAGTAATGGCTATCGGTGGATCCTAACAGCTATATACTATTTCACTAGATGGGTTGAATCAATTCCTACAAGAAAGGCCATCGAAGAAGTAGTCATGAAATTCTTGGAAGATCGGATCATAACTAGGTTTGGTGCCCCTTCCAAGATCACTATAGATAATGCCAAAGATTTTAGCTCCTATGCTCTGGTAGAATTTTGTTTTAAATATGGCATTACCCTATCCCATTCCTAAAACTACTACCTGCAAGGGAATGGATTGGCAGAGTCAACCAACAAGAACCTCATGAATATTCTAAAAAAGGTTGTCAGAGAAAATAAGAAGTCATGGGATAGTAAAATAAAATATGCAGTATGGGCAGATCGAATAACGACAAAAACCTCCACAAGGAAGACTCCTTTTGAGCTAGTATATGGACTTGAAGCAAAACTTCATGTGAACCTCCAAATCCATATCCTTTGATTTTATCAACAATACACCACAAATACGAAGGCAATCCAAGGAAGGATAAATCAATTGATAGAATTAGATGAAACGTGAAGAAGTGCCTTGGGTCAAATGACGAGGAACCAAGAAAAGATAAAGAACACCTTTGATCATAAAGCCAAGGAAAGAAGTTTCACCAAATGAGATCTTGTCCTGCTGTGGGATAAAAGGAAAGAGAAGCCTGGCATGCACAAAAAATTTGACAGCCTATGGGGAGGCCCTTATAAGATCAAGAGTTGTGCAGGTACAAATTCTTTCAACTTGGAGACAATGGAAGGAAAGATTTTGAAACTTCCAGTAAACGCTTTACATATCAAGCGTTACTACCCCCCAGACACATGACTCTTCTGTGTATTATACCATTTTCATTTCATGATAGTTTGTTTCTTCACCTGCATATTGATTGTTTTATTTCATATATATATATATGTTATATTTTGTGGGGTGGCAATACCACCCCACCTTTGTTACTGATGCCCTTTTTGAGTGTGATCAGGTTTGCAGGTTTAGGCTAGAGATGCTGAGGTTCTCATGCTTTCTACGGTGAGCACATGTCCCCGAGTTGGAGCCATATGTTATCCCCGATTTCTAGGGATAACTAGGAGATCATGTCTCAAGGCCCACAGGTCCTATACATGGAGTACCGAGAGCAGGATTGACCTAAGCATGGCCCTAGAGGGCCCATCTTTCTTCTTCTTCATCAAACCTATCCTGTCAGCAGCAACAACATCCATCACCTTCGGCTTGGACTTGCATCAGAGAAGAATCTTGATCCATGAGGTAATTGGTCCAGGTATCATGGTATGTGTCATGTTTGATCATTATAACTTTTAGATATATGCATCAGATTCCTTACATTTCTGACGACTGCTTGGATCTTACACTAACCCACTTGACCATGGTTGGGGGGATTAACAGGGTTCCCTATCAAGCTTGTATTCATAGGTTTTGGTTATCCACCAAGGGGGATTTTGAAGAGCCATCGTCCGCTCCCATCATTATATCACTTTTACATCTCCCACCATATTATCATTTTACATCTTATCTCCCATCCATCTATCCCATTCCCTTGGTCTAGACATTAGGATGAGCTATTTGTGGGGTTACACTTTATCCTGTGGGAAGATGGGGCTAAAGGTCCAGGGGGTAAAAAAAGATGGTAAAAGATAAAAGCCATAGAAAATAAACCTAGAGATGCCTCGCCCAAGGATCCCCAAGAAGGCAATAAAAAGCCTCTCAATAAGAAACAAGAGGGACCCTAAGAAAATGTACAAAACAAGACCCATCCAAGAGGATGGGGGCTCTCATCACGAGCTAGCCCATTATGTTCATGGGTACCTAGTAGTATGACATTGCCATTATCTTGGTCACCACACCAAGGCAGTGTCTTCTAGTTAGACCTTGAAATAAAAAATAAAGAAAAAGTAATAAATAAAAGAAAGAATAAAGGCAATAAAGGGATTGGAAAAATTTGCATCCATGACAGGTACAACTCGCCTCCTACAAAGGCACCCACAGATAATATCACCCCTGTCTTCCACTATGTCTGGACATCCTTTGGCCATACCACCTCGTGTCACATGTCTTGGATGATATACTTTGGGAACTTTCCTCTTCTTATGGATGCTGGCCCAATAGGGCACTTTGTCTTTTTCTTCGGCTTTGTATAGTAGGTCATTGTAATGTCTTTGAGCTATTAGATGATATGCTAGGGGTTTTTATGCATGCATTTGATAAAATTAATGATGAAATATGATTGGCATTGCTATGATCCTGAGGACTAATGAGCCCATGGAGGGCGATGTTTTTGATGTGCAGGACCATGCCTGATGGACAGGTACCAGGTGGACCAGTACACATGGGGAGATGATTAGTTCGGACCTCCATGGGGCTGAAGAGCCCATCAGATGGTTGTTGGGACCTCATCAAGGGTAGAGACATGACAGTGATTGATCGAGCCTTTGCAAGAGAGAAGAAGAAAGACATTTTCATCCAGGACGCCTTGGCTTAGCCCAGCCCTAGGGGGTTGACCCACTACAGGTGGAACGTGTCCCTCTGTTGACCCAGGATGTCCTCCAGAGATCCTTGATGTCACCTCCAGTGTGTGGCAGCTTTAGAGGGCAGTTTGGCACGTGTGGCAGAGTTTGGAGGCCCATAAAGGGCCAAAGTTTGTCTTCTAGTGTTGAGATTTTCCCTAAAAAGGGACAACGTCTCCCTCAAAGGGGCTAGACATCCTGCTTACTGCTCATTTAGGGTTTTTATTTAGCAGTTTAATGTAAAACAATATGATTTTTAGTTATCATCCTTGTCGGCTGTTTTAATGACCTAATTTTTAATTAAAGGTCATTGGATGATATAAATTGAGGATGTTTTCCCTCATTTTGACATAACACACTTCACTCACACAAGTGAGATCTGATTTTTGCACCCTACTTGGGTAGATTTGTTGTCTAAAGTGAGGCGCACTTGCTATTGTAAGGATATTTTTGGCATTTATGGCATTTCTCTCAAGGAAGGTTTACAACTAGGGTTTGCTTGTGCCTTTCTTCATGACATGTAAGTAAATTTTCTTGCAAAACTTCTTAAATGAATGGTTGTAGGTATAATTTCTTGCATTTTCTTATTGTATTGCTTATTTAAAACCCTAGGTAACAAGCACACAAGTAGGTCATTGTTACATGTCCCCTTAGAGAGAGATATTTTTCAGCCATTGAAGGAAAGAGATTAAGCCTAGCCTTTGCTACACTTATCTTGTTTCTTCCCTTGAGCTAGCGTTGAAGTTTATAAGTTGAAAAAAGGAGACGTCCTAGGCCTAGGTTGCCTACACCTAGGGTTTTCACCTTCTAGGGTTTGAAAGCCTTGTATTTGCAACACTTTCTCCCTTAGACTTATTCTTTAGGCTATCCATTTTTCCAAGTTGATTTGGAGAAGGAGGAAAGACCACGAGGCCTTGCTTAAGCAACACCGGAGTGAGCTTCTTTCCCCTAGGTTATTGATTCTAGGGCCCTGCCTTTGCAACACCATAGAACCCTACCTTCTAGTCTTTGAATCATCATCCTTTCAAGACCTTGTGTCCTTATCTTTTGACTCCATATACCCTAAGGCACTGATATTTGATCTCAAACATTGGAGTTTTACTGTGCAAAACTACTTTCAAAAATTTAAATTTTCAAACCCTAACTAACAAACTAACTTATTTAGGTTGATGTCACAATTGGATATTTCATCTTGACACAGAAAAATTTGGATATAAGCAATTAATGATGATTTAAATCATTTATTGAGTAAATTGTTGATTGGACATATTGTAGGCTTAGTCATCCTTTTGGATATTGATGAATTGATGGTCTTTCCCTGTCATCACTATACCCATTTTCCCAAACATCCCCATACCATCTCATGCACTTACATGACATAGATTGGTCTTTACCTGGAAACATCCCACATATAAGGAGAATTATCCCAATAGGACGTCTTGGAACCCTCTCCAAACCTGGCTTGTAGAATAGCGTAATGTCTTTGAGACCTTGTCTGGGAAAGGGGGGTTTTATGCACATGTTTAGATAACTTGATTATTAGATGTGGTTGACATTGCTATGATCCCTGTGACTTATAATCCCATGGAGAGCGTAATTATGTTTTTGAAGGACCATGCTCGATGGATAGGTACACATGAGGAGATTATTAGCTCGGACCTCCATAAGGATAAATCCCCACCAGATGGATGCTGAGACCCCATCCATGGGAAAACATATACCAGAGGCCCACACCAGAGAGTGAGGAGGATGTTCCACTAGAGATAGCCTGGTAGGCCTGGACCCAAGGGGTATTTCCCTCCCACTATGATGTTGTCCCTTGAATGATCCATAATGGATGTTGGAGCCAAGATGAGGCTCAGAAAGGCCTAAAAATCAAAGTGCTCATAATCTCTTCAAAACAAACGTGTGTGTAGGCCTCATTGATATGAACCCAACACAACTTTAACGAACTCAAATGAGCATCGTATATGAAATATATCACGATCATTTCATTTCATCAAACATGCAAAAAAATGTTTACTATATAGTCCGTACATTATTGATGTGGCATCTGACTGTATAGGTCACACATCCATATAAGTGAAGTGGCAGTGATGCGTTGGCACTGATTGGGCAGTTGATGGTGATAGGTGGACCAATTAGATTGTGACACATTCCACCACTGCAAGGGTGACACGTGGCACGAGCTGACATGGCAGGTATGTAAGAGACGTGGAATGGGATGACGTGGCAGGTTCGTACGACACATGGTGCTGAATGGACTGACAACTAACAAGGACAGGTGTTGACTGGGAATATGCAGGTGGTCAAATGATTGATTGACACATGGAATTTATTGGATGAATGTGAAGGTGCATGTGGTCCAGTCCTAGGTTGCCATGTGGCACCCCTCTATTGGTTCGTAGTGTTTGGAAAAAGTTGGACTCCATGGGAGTTAACTGCATGACCTCCAACCGGGCAAATGGTTTGGCAGCATAAGGATACCAGCCTGCCCGCAATGGTTCTTATTAACTATTGTGTGAAACTTATAGTTAAAGAGAACGGGTTGTGTTCTCGTCGGAAAATAGGGTTGGGGCCTAGCCCCTAGCCCTTGGCACAAACTACCACACTACCCTACCTTGTCACTACAATGGTTACTGTGTGGCATAATATGTAGAGCCTAGCCTCTAGGTTCAAAACTATTACCATGCAACCGTTGTTATATGACCCTGTCCTTTATGTATTGGCACATAATGTGTGGTAGGATAGCCCCCGATCGCAGGCATATCACATATGACCCGGGACTACACTTATATAGCGTTGGGCGCATAATGTATGAGGTTAGAATCGGTCGGTCGGGCTAGCCCACCAACTAGGGTGCTAGACCATGGGATAAAATGATGGGGATACAACAGTTTAAGTGTGTGGAAAGGTTAAGGTGTGGGCACATGGCCATACACATGACTGAGGGCTGAATTTTGAGGGCTAGGAATCAAGGGGGCTAGCATGCCAACCAGCCCGGGGCAACATGGAGGGCACCCAGGTGACCAGGAGCCTGAGGAAAAGGGGTTTCACTTGTATTTTTATCCATTTGTGGGTTTTAAACTTTATTATAAAGATTTTAATGGATTATTGGCCAGATTTGGGAGATTTAATTCATTTTCGGAGGATCTTGGGCCCTTTTTGAGGCCAGATCTTGGGGGGAAGTTGGGAGATGGTTACTAACTTCAAGCCTATATAAACCAGAGGCTCTTGAAGCCATGGGAAGAAGTTTAGAGAAGAGAAATGATATTATAATATTGATTCAAAGCCATTTTTATGCAAGAAAGCTATTGAGGAGCGCACCTTTGCGTGTTATTTCTATGAGCTTCATTCATCCGTTTTCAGTGTCGTCAATTTTGATGGGTTGTTGAGATCTGGTAGAACATGAAAAAATCATTATTGTAATCCATTGGCACTTTCATGATGTACATTTAAGGCTTCGATTAGAAACAAGAAATCCTCACCTACTGAGACAAAGGCCAAGAGACGTAGGCGAGATTGTCAAACTCCACTATCACTTTGGTGTTTTATCGTTTGTTGTTCTTCATGCTTATGTTCAGATCTGTATATTATCTTATGGATGCTATGTTTCCTCTTTCATTCTTCCTCTTTCATTAATTTCCTAAATGGTAAAATATCTCATGCTTTAATAACTCAACCATTGTCGTTTAAAAGATCATTTTGGATCAAGTGGTATCAAAGCTAGTTGACAGTTGGATTTTGAGTTTGCATGACTACTAGGAAAATGGAATCTACATAGAGAATTTCTCAAGAGGATAAGGATATGATAAAAACTCTCTCTTTCCATGGCTGAGATGGTGAAAGTGTTGTATGAAGATTACTTGGAATGAAAGAGATTAGTTCAAGAGAAATCTTCAAAGAACAACAAAAGCAAAGAAGAATTGAAGGAATTTCCATCTACACCCAATTTGGAAAAAATCTCTGAGGTTTTCAGTGGAAGTCATTCATCAATTTCACATTGTTCCCATCAAGATGGTTCTTTTGGTTCATTTGAAAAACATAAAAGAGGTATAGGATTGAAATTGCTAACCAACATGGGATATGAAGGAAAGGGCCTTGGAAATAAGGGCCAAGGTATCGTTAATCTCATAGAGGTTGTGGAAAGACCTTGTTATTTAGGATTGGGATATGGTGAATAGGATATTAGAGAATTCTCAAAGATGGGATCCAAAACATCGGAAGCAAGTGATGCTTCAAATGACCAGCTTAAGTCATTGCCAGAACACTTCATGAAAGGTGATGGTGTATCACTCCATGATGGTGATAGTGAAAGAAATTCATCTCCAAATCAAAGTGAAGATCAGTAAGGAAGGTATAATGGTCATGGTTTTTCCAATTCTCATTTTTATTATTAAAAACATAATTATGTAATCCAAAACTTGTAGAATATGTATCCTTGTACTTTTTGTCATTCACCCAAGAATTGTGTTGCCAAGTGTTGGAAGATACAATATTTGTACAGGAAGTTTATGTCGACCTGGAAGGAGACACGACATAAAGAATTAACTCCACAATGGAAGAAAGAGAAGGGAAAACAAGTCTGAATGATAAAAAACCATTGCACTTATTGCGATAGGGGTGGTTATCAAAAGGCTACATGTTGGAAG
The DNA here is from genome assembly GCA_900067695.1 of Picea abies. Classification (NCBI taxonomy): domain Eukaryota; kingdom Viridiplantae; phylum Streptophyta; class Pinopsida; order Pinales; family Pinaceae; genus Picea; species Picea abies. The sequence continues at coordinate 19,009 of CBVK0100370665.1, forward strand.
CTTAATCTGGAGCTTCGTCCAAAGAAGGAAAAAAGGATTGTGAATGTACTCACGAAGGAATAGGAATTACCAATGAAGCAAGAGGAACACAATGAAGGAAAGAAAACATTCACTTGGTTTTTCCAGAAGTGGATGTCACATCTTCATTGTATTTTTCTTCCATTAATGTAATTACACATGTTGAAATGATGACCTGTTATAACATCTTCTTTGTACAACATAGCATTTTGTTTTTATCCTTATGAGAATGTTATCAGTAAAGGTCCATTTTGTAACATTTTGGAGGGCCAAAAGTTATTTAGTGGGGGGTGTGATCTAGAATGGATCCGAGAGCCAAGATGGGGCTTAGAAAGGCCTAAAAATCAAAGTGCTTAAAATCTCTTCAAAATGGACGTGTGCGTAGTCCTCGTCGATATGAACCCAACACAACTTGAAATGGATCAAAAAGATGTCGTATGAAAAAGCTATCATTATTTGTTTGTTTCGTCAAACAAGCAAAACAATGTTGATTGTACAGTTCGTAAAGTGCGTACAGTATTGACATGGTGGCTGACTATACAGGTCATACGATCGTATAGGTGATGTGGAAGTGATGTGTTGGTGTTGAATGGGAAGTTGATCGTGATAGGTGTACCAATCAAACTCTGACATGTGTCACTAGTGTAATGGTGACATGTGGCATAGGCTGACATGGCAGGTCCATATGACACGTGGCATGGGCTAACGTGGTAGTTCCATACGACATGTGGCACTGATTGGACTAACAACTGATAGGGACAGGTGTTGATTGGGCTAGGTGGTTGAATGACTGTGTGACACATGGCATTTATTGGATGAATGTGAAGGTGCCACGTGGTCTAGTCATGGGATGCCACGTGGCACCCCTCTATTGGTTCACAGTGTTTGGAAAATGTTGGACTCCACGGGAGGCGGCTGCATGACCTCTGTTGATGAATGCAGCTATGTGAGACATTATCCAACTTACAAACCTGTGAGGTGTGGATCATTGTAGCTATGTGAAGCCTTTCTCTCAGTTTACAAAAATAAGAGAAAGCCCCTAAGAAGGGTACGTGGTTCCGGCCTGAGATAGAGCTAGGAACGTAGATATGACCTCCTCCATTCAGAGAGTGAGAAGAACTCCAGATGATTATCCAGTGGGAGTGACGATATGATGAGTTGGATGTGCCTGTGGATGAGCACAAGTTGGATGTGTGAAATCCCGAAGTGTTGGGTGCATTGTCATGTGAACATAAATGAAGATGATGTGTTAGCAAGGTGACACCATGATTATCTTCTTCATAAAGATCTCAGAGCATAGAGATCATCAAAGAGCCATTGGAGAAATCATATCAGCATCCTCAGATATGCACTTGTATATATTATTTGTATCATTTTCATGAGTGAAATTGCAGGAGGAAGGAACCTTTGTTGATGTCATGGATCCAGAGGGATCTCAATGCATTCAGAGAAACAACATACTCAAAGTAAAGACACCAAGTTTGATTGTTGTAATTATCATTCCTCTAACCTATATTTCTAAAAGTTTGATACATTACAATTAGGTGTTGTAGTTGTGACAATATTCCTTAAAATGTTTTGATTCTAGAGATTTACTCATTATTCTCCTTTAGGAGATATTCCTGTGTTGGTTATTTTTGTTTTCTTGTTGTAGATAGGTTAACAAGAAAAGAAGATGCTTATCCTTCAGAGGGAGTCACTTGACTTAGAAGGAACCAAAACCATTTGAGAAAGAAGAAGAATAGAACCATCATTGAGACAACCAATGCTACAAAGCATGATAAGAATCCTTCTAGGATTATATGGGAAGAAGCATGCATGACACAGTATATGTACAGAATAAATAAATTAAAAAAAAAAAAAAAAAA
>CBVK0100370686.1:0-13763 GCA_900067695.1 Picea abies
TTAGGTGATGTCAATGACATGGATGTTTCATATGATTATGAATTGAATTTATCTACCAACTTTGAACCAAATTCCTTTGAAGAAGTATTTTTCGATAATGAGTGGAAATAATATATGCAGAAGGAGTATGATGCTCTCATCAAGAATGGGACATGGAAGTTCATGGATCCTCCATGGAATTAAACCAATTGGATGTAGGTGGGTCTACAAAAACACGTACAAATTAGATGGTTCACTTTACAAGTATAAGGTGAGGCTTGTGGCCAAAAGTATATGCACATAAGAAGGCATAGACTACGAGGAGACTCCCTCCCCCATAATAAAATGGGCTATCATTTGTGCATTGTTGGCTTTGGAAACATAGACAAGGTGGATGATTAATCATGTGAATGAGAAGACAACCTTCTTGAATCAAGATTTGAAAGAGAATGTATACATGTCTCAACTATACGGATTTGTTCTAAATGGTAAAGAACATAAGGTATGAAAGATCATCAAGCCTTTGTATGGCCTAAAAAAATCACCTCGTGCATAGTATGGAAGACTAACTAAGCATATTTTGAAGATATAATTCAAGAATTTTAATATCGATGATGCAATTTTTTTTGTCAAGGAAGTTGGAAAAATTGTTGTATATCTTGTAGTGTATGTTGATGATATTTTGATAACAGGGAATAATGAAGCATATATTGCATCCATAAATAAAGAATTGAAGAAGGGTTTTGAGATGACAGACATGGGACATCTTCATTACTACTTGGGTATTGAAATAACTTAGAATAAACAATATGTATTCATCTCCCAAAAGAATTACATTGGATAATTTTTTAACAAATTTGGAATGGCTAATTGTAATCCTCTCTCTACTCCAATGGATCAAAATTTGATGCTAAAATCAAAAGAAGGGAAGAATTTGAGGATGCAACTAAATATAGATAGCTTGCGGGGAGTCTTATCTACCCTACTAATACCATAACACATATTTCATTTGCAGTTGGGATCCTTTATAGGTTCATGAAAAAACCTCGTGAAGGACATTGGTGTGCTTCAAAGAGAGTTTCAAGGTACTTGAAGGGAATTCAAGACTTTGGGCTCAAATACTTTAAGGTGGAGGACTTAAAACTAGTTGGACATACAGATTCAAACTTTGATGGGGATAAAGAGAATGGAGTTTCTACTTCAGGATACCTTGTGAGTCTTGGATCAATATATATCTCTTTAACATCACACAAACAATTTGTTCAAGAAAATTTCGCTACAAAGGTAGAATATGTGGTTATTGTAGAGGAAACAAAGGAGATTGTGTGACCCAGTAAGATAATAGAGGATTTGCAAGAGAAACATGTGAATGATACTCAACATTTGGCTGACAACACTTCTGCAATCAAGTTGGCCAAGAATAATAAATTCCATGATCTAAAAAATCACATCAACACGAAGTACCATTTGATTCGACATCATGTAGAGACCAAGACCATCCAGTTAATACAATGTTCCATAAGTGAGAAAATTGCAAACATCTTCACTAAAGTGTTTGGAAGAGAAAATTTTGAAAATATAAAAAATATGCTTGGACTCACAAACACCCCTTCGGATTAAAGGGGGGAATGTTATATACCTAATCCTATGTATTGGTGTCTAGTAAATATTGTGAATATTGTAACTGAAGAAATTTCAAGATTCATAGGTGAATAAGAATAATCATCATGTTGGAACATCAAGTTCTGATGGTTCATCACACTTCTCTTGGAATCAGTTGGTTGGGCGATCAACCTACATCTAGAAACAATCAGTTGGGTGATTGACTAGAACTCTACATCAGTCAGTCGAGTAGTCGACAAGTTTGTCGGTCAGACATTTGACAAATAGTTGGTCGTTTAATTGACCAACCGAGCAATAAACTATGAGTTAGATGCATGTATGGTTGGGTTGAGCATCCTTGTTGAGATGATGAGATGGCGTAGATTTGATGAAGTCAACTCTAATAATCAAAGGTCATATGTGGACAAGATCCTCCTAATTTCAAGGAAGTTGGTTAGATATTGAAGCTATAAATAGCAAACCCTATGGGTCATCATCATCAAGTATATCAAGCGATTAGTGATATCATTGTTATGTACACTATTTCCATTATGCATTGTGATGTTCTGATTAAAGTGTGTTGTGCTTAAGTACCATAACGATGTCTTTAGACACCACCTTTTTTGTCTTCAAAATATTTTCCCTCTTCGATTATCTGCAGTATTGTTTGTCTATTTCATATAAGGTTACTCCCAATCCCAAACATGGTATCAGAGCCGATGGTTTGAAACCTTTCCTATTATTCACAAACCTTGTTGAGTCTGATTTGTTGTGTGCTTGACTCTAGGCCAATGGTTTGCAGATTATAACTTGGAAACATATTTGTTCTGTCTAGATATCGAAGATTGATTTTGTAATTATGAATGGATCAAATTACCCAGTATGGGCACCAGACATGGAAACCCTACTGAAAAGAAAATGACCGTGGGAGTGTACGAAGAATGTGATTCTAGATCCAACAGATGACCATGCAAAGTTCATTGTTTATGGAAAGGAGGATGAGGTTGTGGGGGTCATCACAACCTATATCTCGTGGGAGATTTGTTTTCACATCAATGGAATTGACTTCCCTCATCAATTATGGAAGAATTTGAATTCTTTTTTCAATCGAGTCGATGAAAGCCACATCATGCAATTTGAGAAAGAGTTGATCTCTCTCGATCCACATTCTTTTGATATAATAGATGACTATTTAACATGTGTACAGGAACTCCATTTGAAATTGGGCAAATGTGGAAATAATTACCAGAAGAAAGAAAAACAACTCATCGAGCTAGTCCTGATGAATTTGAGAACACCATTCGATGTGTTCGTTTCAACTTTCTTCACCAAATGGAAGGCATGGAAGGAATATGGTAATGATTACACCTTTGAATATTTCTATGGTATTTTAATCATTGATCAACATAAACTTCTTGAAGAAGGAAAGATTGGTGGTAAACATCAAACTCACTTGCTCAAGGGAAAGGGAAAAGGGCACGTCAAATCACAAGGAATGAGGATGATTGAAAAGATACCCCTACACACAGACTTGGATTCCTCGACCAGAAACCTAAAGGGAAACCAAATTCACCCCGTCAAAGTCTAGAGAAGAATATATGTCAGTACTATGGAAAAATTGGACATGTGGAGAAGACCTGCTACACAAAGAGAGACAATTTAGAGGAGGAGGTTAAACACCTTGAAGGAGTCATTTCCGTTGTTTGTCGACCTATTGATAATTTCACCTTCCAAGTTGGAACTTCTCAATCATTACTGTCTCATTCTATGCAGAACAAATTGGTAGTCGAATCTAGGTGCACTCATCATATGGATAATGATTCTTCCTTCTTCACATCCTTGAATGAAGCCGAGGAGAGGAATATTTACGTTGCCGATGATTTTGCTCTCGATATTGCTGGTTAGGGTTATGTTTATTGTTGACCTAGGAGAATTGTCGACGTTTATCATGTGCCAAATATTAGTGCCAATTTGTTGTCTATTTCTTAGTTAACACAAACATGTAAGATTGTGGAATTTTAGCCAGATCATTTTTTTGTTCGAGATTTAAATAAAGTTTAGTCTATTGTCACCAAAGGGTTTCTCAACCCGAAGGACAATTTGTATAAATTCTATGACATGATTCAAAATGACACTGAACCGAATTCTCTTGTTTCTCACACTAATGAGTGAATTCAAACTTGGCATGAAAATCTTGAATTTTTGAAGTCTGCAGTCGATGGAAACTCAAAAAATGGTTGTTGGTTTACCTAAAGTTTCCCCTACTGAAGGAGTCTATAAAGGATGTGTGATTGACAAGCATCATCAAGCACCTTTTGACTCTAGAAAAGTGTGGTGAGAACAAAAACTCCTAGAGTTGGTTCACAATGATGTCTGCTGCATCAATCTACCTTCCCTAGTAGGTGCAAGGCATATATTGAATTTCATTGATGATCTTTCTCGGTTCACTTGGGTTAATTTTCTGAAGAATAAGAATCTTATCTTTGAAAAGTTCAAAGAATTCAAAGCCTTTGATGAAAATAAATGCGTCTGACCTATCAAATGCCTCAGATAAGACAATGGTGGTGAGTATGTCAATCAACCATTTGAAGAATACCTGGTTCGATCTGGTATTGATTGGAAATGATCAGTTCCTCACACACCTTAGCAGAATGGCGTTGCAGAACACAAGAATCAGACGTTAGTTGCAATGGCTAAATGTATTTTGCAGGCCAAAGATCTGCCCCCTCGCTTCTAGGTTGAGGCTATATATTGTGCAAACTACCTGCTCAATTGCATCTCGACTCAAGTTGTTCCTTCAATGACTCTAATTGAATGATGGTGTGGAAAGAAGCCTTCAGTCAACTACCTCTGTGTGTTTGGATGTGTTGCCTAGGCTCATATTTATGATGATTTCATAAAGACGCTGGATGAAAAGAGTCATTCTTGCATCATGATGGGGTACTTTGAAGATTCTAAGGCCTATCAACTTTTTCACCCTGTCAAACGATAAATCATGATCAGACAAAATGTATGGTTTGATGAGAAGTGTTCTTGCATCAAGTTGTTGAATGCCTCCTTTGGATTGCTACATGATGATCATTTTGATGTTGTTTCTTACTCTAGTTCTCCTGTTCCATTTTTTAGTTCTTCAACTGGATAGTCAAAATCTATTTATGTTTCGAATAGACCATCGACCTTTGAGTCGCTTTGTCTGTTGATATTTGTTTTGACTGGTTCACCATCTCTGTCGAATGAAACTGTTCTGACTTCTAATTGACCTTTTGCAGTGAACATCAATTCACTCATTTCTTGTCTACCCCGATGGGCTTCCAAGATAATTGAAGTTGTTGGAACCAATGCCGGTGATATTTCCTCCAAACGACAAAATAAAAGTCAAAAGAAACATGTCAGTGTTTCATTGATGACTCGTGTACTTAAAATTTTTGATCTTATTGCCTACTCAAATGATCAAGGATGGCCTGAATGGGAACAATCTATGCAGACATAAATTGATTCTTTGCTAAATAATCACACATAGGAATTAGTTCCCCGAATGCAAGGAAAGGAATTTGTGAAGTGTTGATGGGTCTTCAGAACCAAATTTACCTCTGATGGTGTTGTTGAGAGACATAAATCTTACTTGGTTGTGAAGGGATTTTCTCAACAAGAAGGTATCAACTACACTGATACCTTTTCCCCTATTTCAAAGATGAAATCTGTTCGACTGATTATTTTCCTTGCTACTTGATTTGGATGGAAAATCCATAAGATGGATGTGAAGAGTGTTTTCCTTCATGGAGACTTATCTGAAGAAATTTTCATGGAATGACCTCCTGGTTTTGTGACATATTCTCACCTAATTTTTTAACTCAAGAAATATCTTTATGGTTTGAAGCAAGATCCTCGAGCTTGGTATGCTAAGATCCATAGTTTCTTTCTTCGACTTGGTTTCAAATGTTGTGAATCTGATCATAGCTGGTATGTACTCTATACCAATGGAGACACTTTGATTTTTGTTGTATATGTTCATGACCTTGTCATGACTAGAAATAACATTGATATCATTCTTAGATCGAAGAAGCAACTTGTTGACTCCTTGAATATGGAAGATCTTGGTACTCTACATTATTTTTTGGTTCTTCAAGTATTACCTCTACGTGATGGTTTTTTCATTTCTCAATCTAATTTAATATGTAATGGAAATTTTGACATGTTTTAAGATGGCCAATCATAATCCATGTGCTACTCCTTTTCAATCTGGAGTAATGCTCACCAAAACTTGTCAAACTCCCAAAGTCGATGCTACACTTTATCGACAACTGGTCGATAGTCTCAATTATATTACTCATAGTCAACTTAAAATTTACTTTGTTTTTAGTGTGGTTTCTCAGTTTATGCATGACCCCATAGAAATCCATTAGAAAGTAGTCAAACAAATTGTTCGATATCTCAATAGTACCACTCATTTTGGTATCAAGTATTATCGAAATTTAGATTCGTTGGTCGGCTTCATTGACTTCGACTGGACATGAGACAATGATGATAGGAAGTCCACCTCTAGCTATGTGTTTTTCTTCAACACTAGACCGTTGGTGTGGTTTTGCAAGAAACATAAGGTAGTCTCCTTGTTGACTACAAAATAATATATCATGGTGTTGTTCGTGCAAGTACATAGGCAATCTGGATCCTCCAACCTTTGGGTGAACTTGGATTTCCTATTCAAACCTTGAATACAATCGACTGTGACAATCATAGTGTCATTCAAGTTGTAGATAACCATATTTCCCACAGTAAGATGAATCATTTTGAGCTTCATGCTTACTATTTGAGACAATTGGTTCATGAGAACATTATCCCTCTTGAATATTGCAGAACAAATGATCAGGTTATTGATATCTTCACTGAGCCTTTATCTAGAGATAAATTTATCAAGCTCCATATGATGCTTGGAATTCATGAAGCGACAATTATGGGGGGGGTGTCTTGCTGATGTAATTTCACCTCCTGAATCTCCAAAGCTATGTGCTAATGGGGGGGTGTTGGAACATCAAGTTCCAATGGTTCATCACACTTCTCCTAGAATCATTCGGTCAAGTGGTTGACCTACATCTAGAAACATTTGGTTGGACGATCGACCATAAATGTACATCATTCGATTGAGTAGTCGACAAGCCTGTCGGTTAGATAGTCGACCATCAATCAAAGGAAATCGTTCAATGGATTGACCAACCAAGAAATCGACTGCAAGTTGGATGCATGGATGGTCAGGTCAAGCATCCTTGTTGATCCAACTAGATAGCATGGATTTGACGGAGTCATCTATAATAACCAATGGTTATATGTGGACAATATCCTCTCAATTTCAAGGAATTTGGTTAGATCTTGAAGCTATAAATAACAAACCCTATGGGTCATCATCAACAAGTAGATAAAGTGATTGGTGATATCGTTGTTATGTAAAATATGTCCATTATGCAATGTGATGTTATGGTAATAGTACATTTTGCGTAAGTACTATAATAGTGTCTTTATAAACCACCTTTTATGTCTTCAAAATATTTTCCCTCTTCGATTATCTGCAATACTGTTTGTCTGTTTCGTATAAGGCTACACCCAATCCCGAACACATCTGATAGGTGAAACCAAAGGTCATGTCAATGTATTTATAAATGGCTCTTATTAATAAATAATGCAATGCGTGGATTTATTCAATATCATTCCCTTCAAATTCTACATAGATACAGAGTGAGATAAAATGGAAATATAGGAAGCAAATGTGTTTCTTGAAAAGAAACATGTGTTTTTTTTTTTTTCATTTATTTCCAATTTGTCTCACCGTGGGTCTATCAAAAGTATGAATAGTGGGTACTAGTTGTATGCATAATTTATTTATACATCCAACGAGTGCCTACTCTTGAAATTTGAGTAAACCTATAAGGAGACAGGTCAAAAATATGTAAAAAAAGTAGCTTTATTTCTTTCTCTTTGAAAATTCATAACTCTTATTTTATTATATAATTTTCATTAGGAGGCCCATTTTACATCACAAAATTTCTCTAATGAGCACTGGAACTTGGTCTCTCTTCTTCCAACTCTTTTTTCAAATCCTTTTCTTGGTCTTTATTATCTCCAGATTTCTTATTCAAGCCAACGTCTAAGTTAGAGCTACCAAACTCCTTGAAAGGTCCAAACTTGTTGTCTAGAGCTACCATGAGGATGGTCATGTTGCAAGAGATGTCAACAACTTGTGATTCCATCTTTAAAATTCTCTCCTTCGACTCATCTTGCGGATTATTATATTGTATTCATCCACCATGGCTAGGGTTTTAAGAATTCTTTCTTACACCACTTCCTAGATAATGCAACTTCTCATAAAAACCCCAAATAAAATTTCTCTAATACCAATATGATATACAAACTACTATGGATATTCCATGAAACAATTCATCACAAAAAATATTAAAATATTATGAAATCTCTTATATAAAGTGTTTTTCTTTATATTTATATTTAATATAACTACATTAATACATGATATTGAAATATAATAAAATTGAAATGAAAGAATCTAAGAAAATAAAAAAAATCACACAAGAACACAATATGTACTCTGGGAAAACTCGATACAAAAATAACCCAGCTAGAAGGCGAGGCTTGTGCTCTTCTCTTTTCTTCTTAGTTATGATATAAGAATACAAAGGGGTAATTACTATGGAGTTTCCATAGACACTATGGCTTGAATGGCTACTAGAGGATCTTCTACTTCCATTTTTATGACTTAGTATCCCACTCCTAGATGCCTTTTCTAAATTATGGAACAATAATAAATAGAATAATAATGGAACCCTTTCTTTTCCTAGCGGCCCAATATTTGGCATGGCCTAATAGCCGTCTAGGGTTAGTGTTAGAGTTTTTGCATACCTCAACTCCAAATTAGGGAGGGTTTTAGACCCTATAAAATCTTATTGAGAGTCCACATAAGAATAGCTCCACATGTGTGGGCAATGGAAGTTAACATGGAATCCACTTGGTACTATGAGCTCCACATGTGTGGGCAATGGAAGTTAACATGGAATCCACTTGGTACTATGGTGGTCAAAAAGATAGGTCAACTTGTTGTAGGCATAACTTCTGCATATTAACTCTTATTGAGGTGATATTCATACCAATAAAAAATCTTTTGATGTGTAGAAAAACATGGAGAAATTGGAATTTTGTTTGCAAAGTTTTGACCCAGAAAACAACCATTTAAGGTCTCAAATAATTTCCAAAAGGTTATGGACCCCAAATCACCAAAGTGGAACCTTTCCATAAAATAGTCCCTACAAACCAATAGCTCAATTGTTTTCCACCTAAAAAATACCAAAATAGATGACAAATTGTACAATGATATATTCCAAATCAATAATTAATCATCATTCCCATTAAATTTAAAATTTTAGACTATTACATAAATATATTAAAAGGATTTTATGCCTAAATAATATTTGATATAAACTAAAGACTATTTGATATAAACTGAGAACATTTCTTCCTAAGTTTCTTTATATGCAATAATATGATGAAAAATATATTATTTCATAACATTATTATTTATAATATAACTTATATATTCCTATCTTTGGTTATGTCATAATATCTCTAGGGATATAACTATTATGGAATTTCTTCTAGCTAACTTGTAAAGGGTAACTAGATTTTTATTCCAAGCATGCTATAATTAGAGGTGCACTAAGGAGAGATATGTCGTTGAGTACTCAATGGAAGTAGTGGTACTATGTGTTTAATTGAATTGCAACCATCCCATGTTTTATGAGTTTAGGCGTACAACCAATAATCCAATAGGGTAACCATTATTCCTTGTGTGTTTTATAATTCAAGTTGTTTAAATGATTATAAGTCCTAGCGATAATGTGGTTATGTCTAATAGGTATGTATAGTGAAACTATCCATCATTATGGATGTGTACTTGATTGAATCACTAAAAATATGACATATCAATATATGAGGAGTATATATATGTATTTATCCAATAAGTCAACATAATTGACCTAATTTTTCTTAATTCAATAGAAATAGAATTGAGCTTATCTACATATGGAAGAACTAACAAAATGTAGTTATGTTTCTTTGTGTAGTTTTTATGTTCTTATGATCACATTTGCATGTGTTTCTGAATGGTATCTGGCTTCAATTTGAAACTTGAGATAAAATTCAATCTTATGATTGATAAGTTGTTTCATCCATTAGATTTTGGACATCAAACTTTAGTTAGGGGTATCCTAGCATGTGTTTTTTCAAATGACTTCTAGAGATAGGGTTTTGTATGGTGGGAGGAAGTGGAAAAGTTTTAATTTGGGGGTCAACTTCACACATGGTTGTTATGAACATAAGTGGATGGCATGTTGACCTCAAGAATGCAGAAATGCACATGTGAGAGATGACATAATGTAGTTCTTCTACTCCATTTAGTTTTTATTCCACATGGTCACTTTTACATGTGTCCCTGAATGGGATTTGGCAATAAGTCACAACTCGCAACACAATTTTAACTAGGTCTTGAATCAACAAGACATTGGTTTAGTTTGACTTCATACATAGAACTTTAGCTAGGGGCACCCTTTCCGCAATATTTTGTCAACCCAACATTTGCTTTTTTAGACTTCTGATAGTTTGGTTTTGTGTAGTGGGAATCATTACAAAAGTTTACTTTTAAGGGTAAACATCACAAATCGCTACCCTAGATACTAGTGGACAATGTATTGGCCTTGGGAATGAATAAATACACTTATGAGAGATAATAGAATAGAGTTTTGTTGTTTCACCTAGTTTTGTGCTCCCTGGACCACTTTTTCATGTGTTCCTAAATGACATTTGGTTATGAGTTGCAAATGATGGTAAAATTTAAATTGTGCCTTAGATAGATGACCCCTGAATTTTTTTGGACTCCGAATATTAGAGTTCAATTAGGGGTGTCTTTCCTTCTCCATTTCCACATCCCAAAAAGAGCCTTTTTTGGATGACTTCCAAAACTAGTGTTTTGTGTAGTGGGAGGAATTCCAAAAGTTTTGTTTTGGGGGTCAAGTTCACAAATTATTTCCTCAAACATCAATGGACATGGTTTTAACCTAAAGAATGCAAAAATACATGTGAAAGAAATGACATACTACATTTATACTAATCCATCTAGTTTGAATGCCCCATAGACCACTCATGCATGTGTCCCGTAATGACATTTGGGTGATAGCTTCAACACACAATAAAGTTATAACTAGGGCCCACATCGATGTTTCATCAATTCCGTTGGAATGTAGACATTAAGGATCAATTACAAATTCCTTTCCTCTTCTACTTTTAGAACTTGGCAGGAATTTTTTTATGACTTCCAAATCTAGGGTTTCATGCAATGGGAGTGATTATAAAAGTTTTCTTTTGGGAGTCAACTTTACCTTTGACATAGGTGGGTGGCATGTTGGCCTTGATCATGTAAAAATACACATGTGAGAGATGACTTAATGTACTTTTACTACTCTACCTCATTTTTATGCCCCTAGGACTACCTCTAAATGTGTCCCTAAATGACATTTGACTTCAAGTTAAAAAATTGTGATAAAAATATAATTGGGCTCAAATCAATGAGTCATTAGTTATGCTAGATTTGGAATATCAAAATTAAACAAGGGACACCCTTCCTTTACCAACTCCATATCCCAACAAGTGGTTTTTAATTGACTTTCAAATCTAGGGTTTTGTGCAATGGGAGGCACAATGAAAGTTTACTTTCGGTGGTCAAGTTAGAAAATTGTTGTCTTGGACGTCAACAAACAATGTGCCATCGTAGAAATATATAAATACATGTGTGAGAGTTGGTGATGGTGACATTTGGATATGATATTCAACTCATGATAAAATTCTAACCAATCATTGGATTGATAAGTCATCAATTTTGTTTGACTCCAGACATCATATTTTAGCTAGGTGTTCCCTTCTTATATCAATTCCATAGTATGGTAGGATTATTGGTTTTGGAATTTTTTTAGAGATAGGGATTCATGAAGTGGGAGGCATTGCAAAATTTTTCTTTGGGGATCAACTTCACAAATTTCCACCACAAACATTGGTGGATGTGGTTAGAAGTAATTTTTCTGCTTCATTTGTTTTTTATGCCCCTTGAATTGCTTCTATATGTGTCCCTAAATGGAATTTGGATGTGAGTTGCAACTTGTTATAACAATATAATCAATCCTCAATTCAATGACTTGTCAGTTCCATTATACTTTGGAAATTATAATTTATCTAAGGCCCCCCTTCCTTTTCTAGTTCCATATCCTGGATAACTTCTGGAGCTAGGGTTTTTTGTAGTAGGAGGCATTGCAAATGTTTTCTTTCAAGGATAAAATTTGTAAATCGCTACCCTATACATTTATAAATAGTATGTTGGTGTTAGGAATGTATAAATACATTTTAAATAGTTGACATAATGTATTTATGCTCTTTTACATGGATTTCATGCCCCCATGTCTGCTTTTGCATGTGTCCTTGAATGAAATTTAGCTATGAGTTGTGACTCATGATAAAATTATAACCGAGCCTTGAATTTATGAGCCATAAATTTGGTTGGACTCCAAACATCAAACTTTAGCTAGGGTCACCATTCCTCTACTCATTTCATAACTTGACATGTGTTTTTTTTTCTTATGGCTTCTAAAGCTAGTGTTTCGGGCATTGGGAGGCATTGCAAAATTTTTCTTTCAGTGGTCAACTTTGCAAATTGTAATTTTGTTACTATTGGGGTATTTTTTGGGTGGAAACAATCAAATATGTCTTGGTGAGAAAGATGTATCATTAGTATTAACCATGGGTGGCATCGATTCGATAGTGTATCTCCTCGACTACTCCAAAATATCATAGGTGGCATCATTCATAGAAAAGGATAGAACAATATGTTTATACAACTCTTTTACATGTGTTACATATGTCTCATGTACTGACGACATATTTTGTATTTTTTTAATTAATATGACTTGCTTCCAATTCACTTTCTTACTTATGGTATATGCATGTCAATGATTTTTTCTAAGTACTTATTTTCTATCACCTATTTATTTGAATTTTAAAAGGGAGCTTAGTACAAATCTTCACAATAACTTTGCTACTGTACCAGTTCAATGAGATTCACACATTGGACAACTAGAGAACTAGATTTTGTGAAATTTAATGTCATTATAATATATTATTTCCATTTTTAGGCCTAACATTTTATGGTTTGATATTTTTTAAAGTTCCAAGGAATTAGATAGATCAAGGAGATATACATTCCAAGAAGAGGTGGTGTCTAAAAAAACTATTATGACACATAATATCACATGAGAATTTCTCAACATATGGTAGGAAACACAAGGATCCAAAAAAAATCCATATCACTTTTATTTATCATAGATTGATCTGTATATAAGACCATCTAAATATAGCACCAAAGTGTAAACAACTCCTTTGAAGCAAGGAAGACATGGTCCATTTGATTGGATAGGTCACATAACAAACTCCTTGATATCCGTCATGACCTACACACCAGTCGACTATTTTGGTTGACCCAACCGACCAATCAAATGCATAGAACACCACTAATTCGACTCTCCTATTTGACTATAAATTGTTGATTGACTATCTTCGGAATATCCAGAAATGTGATGAACCTACTTAACTAGTTATTTCAACACCCCCCATCAACACAGTGCTCTAGAGATTCAAGAAGTGGAATTGACATCCCTTTCCCCTCCACCATAATTGTAGCTTTATGAAGCCTAAGCATAGCCTGAAGTTTCACAAACTCAGTTTATGTTAAAGGCATTTTAAATATATCAATAATCTAATCATTTGTCCTACAATAGATTAGTTATAAAAATAACATCCTATACGAGCTGCCTAAAATTATGGGCATCAATATCCACATGCTTCATCTGAATATGAGCAATGAGATTCTTATCCACCTGAATGACACTTTTATTATCACAATACACTAGTACATATGACCAAATTTGCAACGGTTTTTCATTACTGTTGCCACACTTATCCGTCGCAATTTCCACAGAAGCCAAGACTTTTTTTCGTCTCTTTATTTTCGTCGCTATATCCATGACCCAGGTGTTTGTGGAAACAACGACGAAATTAGCTCTCCACATGTCATCGCAATGTAAAAA